>JABAJT010009724.1:25794-110052 GCA_018850275.1 Tephrocybe sp. 9174TJB
TGATGCGTAGTGAAGTTGCAAGAGGATAGTGTTTTGTTCTGTAAAGCACTGGGAGGGTACAGATTGGCTAGTGTGTGGTAATATCAAGTTTATAAACTGGAAGCTGCGCAGAGAACGCGCAGGACACGCCAAGTTCATGCCATGCGTCCAAGGTCTTCTCACTTCGAGGACGATCGGTCACAGTTGATGTCTGGATCCCAATGACAAGAAGACGGAAGGGCACGCACATCTAACGAGGCATCGCCACGAGATTTTGTGGGCTGTTGACGCGAAACAGTCCGAGGTTAGGGTCATGCTTGTCAAATTATGCAGTTGAATGAAAGCGTATCCGGCCTGGTCAGAGAGGTAAATGGCTTTCCAGGAAGGCCGCCTCGCACTCCTTGACCAACAGTGACCAACATCTCACATGTGGATAAATGCATGCATCGGTATGCAATGATAGGTTTTTCACGAGGATGACGCATTGAGGCGGGCATAATCTTAATGAAACATGTTTCCTAAGATCACAACGTAAAGCATTGTAAAGGGTATGGAACGTACGATGGAGAAGTAATCCTCACATCGATGACAGGGTCTACAACTCCCCTATCTCCCAAGGTACGGGTTCACCCTCCCAATCGTCCTCACTCCCGGCGTCTCTTCTGGTTTCCTGATCCCCATCGACTATGACATCGTCTTCACCAACATCCCATATTTCACCTCCTTTAACTGGATTATAATGATCTGTACGTTGGCCAAGAACCAATCCCTTGACCAAACGCTCCGCACGGGAATCGCGAGCTTTCAGCTCTTTGGTGTCCAATGCCAGCATGCGGCGAAGCTTGTCCGGAAGATCAACCTCTAGCCTTGCCTCCTGTTCACCTACGGAAGGCTGTAACTCGTGGCCACGAGGAAAACCACGATGTGGGTACCCAAATATCGGATCCGAATCTAATTGGTCGGTTCCATAATTAACGTGTAGTTGACCACGCTTAACTATCTTCACGGTGGTATGCGAGTCAGATTCGTCGTTGGCCTCATCATCCTGAGCCTCCGCTGTGCTGTCAGCAGAAGTCTTTGCCTTTTTGCGCCTGGAAGGCTCCGCTTTCCCTCGAGTATTACTGTTAAGTTTTGGTCGATTCCCGAAAGATTCGGTAGGGGGTGGCGACGGTGGTATGAGAGTTACGGGCGGGGGTGGCAATTGTTGAGAGAGATTGTCAAATTCCCTGTCGTCGGTGTCAGATAAAGGTCGTTTATTTGACCTTTTAAGTTGCGTTTGGGTCGAAAGAGATTTGGTAGCGTTAGCGTCGTTCGAAGCTGGTTTGAAAAGTGTAGCTTTGGTTTTGCTACCAATATCCCACAAGGCGTCATCGTCGTTCCCATTAAGAGAACTCACTCCGAACAATTGTCGAGAGGTTGATTGAGTCTTGGTTCGTATGGCGCCCGATCTCCCGTTGATCGCACCTTTGGGTTCAGCCGTTTCATCAAACAAGAGTTTGAATGACTTGGCGCCCAACGGCACCTTCACTGGGGAATCAGACATAAATGACGAATTTTTCCCGAGGCCTGCATCGCTGCCTTCACTGTCAGAATCCGATGGAAGCTTGGTGAAAGGGAGGGTCAACTGGGAGCCGACGCGCCGCCGTTTCTGTTTGTTGGGTGAAGGAGAAACTGGATCACCCCGTAGTCGTTTACGGGCTCGAAAAAGCGCACTCGACGCGTCTGAGGGAGAATGAGGGGACCATTCTCTGCCTTGAACGAACGCTCCCAAGCTTTGATTTCTGCCTTCACGGTCGACACGTCCGACATGAAGGGTTGGAAAGAAGTCACGGTCACGTTTTGGGAGAATGGACAAACGCGTCAACACGTGCAAATACAGGCTTCAACCAGTCGCCCGCCAGCTCAGTGCCGCCCATGTCAATGAGCCAGATGCACCCACACTCTGCCATCCTCGACCTCTTTGACCCTCTTTCCTCATCGTTCTCTCCCCGCAATGCACCATCACCTGACTCTGACAAGGAGAACTCTTCTCCTCCCCTCATCTCGGATTCCTCGTTTTTCGGACGAGCGTCCAAGCACCAGAGCCCTGTCAAGCTAAAACACCGTCTCGTTGACGTCGGAGACATCTCTACAGACGATCCTTTGATGCTCGCCATGCTCACGCAGGAGAAAGAGCCGGATAACAGCATGTGCGATGACGAGAACGATACCTTCAGCTTCCCGCGTCTGGATCTCACTACCGCGACACCAGCCCGTGTCCCATTCTCTCAGCTAACTAAATCCCCAAACCCTAGCCCTCGCACACCTCTGGGAGATATTTCTCTCGACCGCGACATGATGCCTGTTGCTCGAGCCAAAATGTACAGGCGACCACCGCCTCCATCGACACTTGTCGCAGAAGCCTCGAGCTTTTCATTGATTATTGACGCCGTAACAGAATCAGGAGCTTCTTTTGCATGCCCTCTACCACCTTCTCCTTCTCCTGATGACCTGATCAAGGAATGCTTTTCGCCCAAAAGTTCATCCGACATGGGCACGCCTCAAATTACTATAACCACCCTTGATGAACGCTTCGCATCCACATCCACTCCAAGCCTCAATGCATCCTTTGCGATTACGTTAGAAAAGACTTCGAACCCGTGCTCACCTTTGTCGCGTTCTGAGCCATCGGGCGCATTTGTTCAACATTCTCGCGCATCGTTGAGGCCCAGCCCCCCCAAAACATCATCCCATGATCGCAATCGTCATTCTATAGACCTTCAATCGTCATTCCAGCTTCAGCTTCAATCTGAAGATGCTAGTTTTGATCTTTTGAACGATAAAATATCGTTTTTCCCAAATGAAATGGAGGATAGTAGTTTTGATATGGTGAATGAGGAGGCCAAGCTTCTAAAAACCATTGAAAGTATAGAGGATGGAGACGGAAGAGAAGGTAATGCAACCTTACTCCCCTCGTTCACTTATTTACTAATGGGTCAAAATACAGCTGTCAATCTTTCTAAAGACAAGTCCACCTCGCCGAAGCAACATGGTAATATTTGGATTGTTCTTTATATTAAAATTGCATGGGCTAAGCTCGACCGTTTAGATCAAGAGCTCGACCTTCGAGTACACAGATCTTCTCCTGAATCATCTTCGAGAACCCCTCCAACACAACCCAGGTCACCGACGCAACGTTCGACGCCTGATTCCCCGATATCCCTGGTATTCGACAAAAAACAGGACTGGTCCCCGGCGTGTGGCTATCGTTGAAAGTCAGCCACAGCCCGTAAATAAAGAGCGTGGCATCGCAGGTCAGAGAACGATTCCACAGGAAAAGGCCAATGGGCCGAGAAGAGTGGTAGTTGGCGTGTCTTCTGTGCCGGCAGCTGCTGCGCCAGTGCCTAAAACTACCGCAACTCAAGGAATCAAAGCTCCCGCAAAGTATGGAAGCAATGCTGCGGTGTCCGCTTTGCCGCGGCCGGTTTCGAGGCTTCCTACGTCTACGGCTTCCCATGTTCGACCACGGCCGGCCGCTGGGTCCAACGCGAGTGGACGGGTGGGAGGCGGTCTCGGTCAAGGGCTTGGAAACATTAGGAGAACAATGCCTACGACACGTCGCGTTGCTGAGTAGAGATTGAAAGTCGGACTCCTCATTTTTTTTTTGTTTTGCACACTACATATGTTTTGAACTTTCACATTTTGTCGCTCTCGCATATACATGTTATAGTATATAGGCTTTCTCGCATATTAAATAAAAGCCCTAGGTATGCATGCAAGTCAATCCTTGCAATTTTACGAAAGAATTCATTCAGAAATGTGTACCGCGCATCGGCTGTGCAACTGAACCCCGAATTATTTGATATTCGCCTCATCTTAACATTTATGCAACTTGAGTCCTTGCCCTAAGTTGAACATTACCCAGGTTTTTGCTAGGCGCTCTATGCATACGTATGATTGATTTCAGTGATTGAGTCTTTTCAACCACGGCCACAGACGGGTAAGTTTTACCTAAAGGGCGCCATGATTCTCGAAAGCTTGTACCACAAAGGGCAGCTATTATAATCATCTGTTACACTGGAATAGGTCTAAAATAGAGGGTCGTGGTACGAGTCTCTGCTCATGTAAAAGCGCCAAGACATTGGAGGCCGAACTGTTCTCTGGAAAAATCGCCAACTCGAAATAATCGGTAATTATCTCCTCTGCCTCCCCGAGAAGCCCTTCGTCCGACAAGATAGGCACAAAATTGAGTAATTGATCAACAACGACTTGTGGAATGTCTTCATGTTCCTTCAGGAAATCTATCAGGCGTGTCTGGTTGTGCAGCGATACAGGTAACGAGATATCATGATCGGAAACGAGAAGGTAGAAGGTACTCAGGGATTCGTATGGCGGAAAGTCGGAAAGTGACTTGGTAAGGAAATCCATGTAGATTGTCGTTCGAGCTTCATTCACTAGGGTCTGGAATGACCACAGTGCATGCAGCAGCTCATCAGTTGATGGAGGGTGGGATGGCTGGTTGTTCAGCTCCGTGCTGATTAATTTGAACTCTTGTTGTAACAGGGAAAGCCATTTTTTGAAAGCCATGATGCACCCGGAGCCAACATCAGGCTGCCCAGAAAACAGATACCGCTGAACGCGTAACTGTTCCATTCGGGGTCCGGGGGCAGCCCAAGGTAGTTCAACTCCAAGACGGTGTAATTCCTGTTCCATGGACTTTGCTGTGGAAAAATAGCTGTCAAGGAGGCTTGATGCGAAGAGGGCTATGGTTGAAGACAGGACATGGCCTATGATAGGCCCTTCGTAAGTAAAGGTTTCCAATATTGGAAGAGTCTCCTCATCAAACCACTCTTCGACATCATTCTGGAGATTATCGGAGTGCCAACAATAGGCAAATATGTGCCAAATGGCGCCGAGGCACGAGATAGCCCCTGTGACGGCCTCGGACGGGTCACGATAGTCCGAAAGACGTAGACGGTCGACGATGCGAGGACCCAAGTTGATATTTTTATCCAGTAAGAGGCGTCGCATGATGTCCGAGCTGGCGGGCCCATCGGTAACAAAACCTGGAATTCCTTCAACGAAGGCTGCGAGATCGGTGTCGTCGGAAAGCGTTTCGAGGGTACGGCATTAAGCTTCTTCGTCTCGCGCATGGCGTGCCGGACTGCGCTCGGTGGCACTGATTTCCCGGGCAGTCGATAGGGTAAGAGGGTGAGAAGGTTGGAGGCAAAAGAATGTGGAATAACGAATGGCTTGCCAGATCTGCCAACATAGCGGCGTAAACGGTGTTTTGTATGGGCACTGATGGTAGAATAGAGGAAGGAGGGTCACGATGGCGTAGAGGAGGGTGCAGATGACCAAAATGCCCACGGTGAGGTTGCAGACAAGCGAATTGATAGGGTAAAGGAATTGTATTAGGCCGGCGAAAAATAGAAATAGAGATATATGTAGTAAAGTTGGTATTGTTTCCACCACGGTGCTCATGCCGAAACGTTGGAGGCCTTGGTAGAAATAGGCGCGGACCCTTGCTCGGGTTTGAGGAGCAGGATGTTTTTGAGTTGCAACGAGGTAGCTGCGGGCCCATTGATCAACCAGGGTTGCAGCCAAGGCACTGGCGAGGCTGAAAGCGAGGCTTAGGAACCATAAGATGTTGCAGAGGAGAGATGGATATGAGGGAGAGTTTGAGGGGAGAGGAATCTCTGGGAGTGGCTGGGTGGCATTGGCTATAGTTGCCAAGTGGAGAGATATCTGGCCAAGCAAGAGCAAAGATGGGTCTGGAGTGAGAGACTTGTAAGATTCAATGAGAAAGGCTGTGATGCTAGCGGAGAATAAGCCGGCCTGGGAGATGGTCAGGAGACGGGGTCAGTGGAGGAGGCCTTATGACACGGACAAAGATTAGGAGTGCGTCCATGTCTCCCTTCCAGGCATGAGCCAAGGCACGGTCTTGGGAGTCCGCCTGTGCGACGTAAACCGACCAAATTTTTGCGGAGGATGAATCAAGCTGCGGGCGCGGGGAGAAAAGGCCAGGTTGTGACATGGTATATAGGTTAGGCGCCTAATCACATCTGCCTCTCGACCATGTATGACGATCCAGCGTTTTCATCAGATCCCCACGCCCATCCCTTCCATCGCCCACCCATGCTCTCCGACGACCACAGCTCAACCACTCACGAAACAATCTCTTCATTAGACTCCATTCATTCATCCCCACCAACATCCGCCGACTCTCATGCACCCCCTCCTCCCTCAGACAAGAAGAAAAAGTCTCTCGCCATGTTTTGGAGGCGCTCTCCGCCTGAGACCCTCTTGGCATCGGTCGACATATCCCGCAATGTCTCTCCAACGACTCAACCTCCTCCTCCAACCATGATTCCTCCACCCCGTCCACCCGTCCCTCATTCAACCACCCTCCCAACGCCTTCCTCACACAACAAGCCAGTTCTCCCACCACGATCAGCAACCGCCACTGCCGACTTCAAACCACCACCCTCCGCCGCTCGCCGCATCGTTGGAATGGCCCTCAAAGGAAGCGAACTAGACCGTATTGATGAACTTGACGAGAGCAATCCAATCGGGCTACCCATTCATCACGATGGCCCATATGAAGCAGCCCATAAGCCTCCCACCCAACACGTTCCCGAACGCAAAGTACCCCATAACATTGGCAGTCAGTATCAGGTATGTCTCTATTCCAGCGGGCCTTTCGATCACTTCAACCAATGCTTTCCAGATCCCGTCACCAGCACCAGCACCATCACAGCCAAAACAGGATAGAAAGAAGGAATCGAGCCAAGTACTGCATTACCTGGTATACTCCAAACAGTGCTAACAACCCCCCTCCCTTTCAGGAGTTTCACCGCCGCCATGTATCCGACGTCACAAGTGTTCCCATCGTCCCAGCTGGTGTCTCTCTCAATCTGTCCCCAGGACAAGTTCTCCCCCATAATTTCTATTATCAACTCGATCAAACCATGATGCCGCCAACAGCTCCCCTCAACGCTCCTGGTTGGCCTCCTCAGCCTCGGTCTCATCATCGACCCAAAGCTCGTTCTCAGTCTCAGCCTCAGTCTCAGCCCCAGTTTCTGCCTCAACCTCAGCCTCGGAGTCATGCTCAACCTCAAACTCAACCTCAGCCATACCATCCCTTCCATCAGAATACCTATCATGCCGATTATGACCAACAACGACCTGCGGAATACCCGCCAGTCATTCACGACAACAACCAGGCACGCCTTGATGGCAGCCAGCATCCTTCTCGTCCTCGAAATGCTCCGCCCGAGTATTCAAGTATACCTGTCGACCACTTCGTGTCAAAAGGTGATACGAAAAAGACGTCTCTTCACCAGTCTCACCCGCTTTCTAACACAACACCGTGGATTGAAGTGACAGATATAAGATACACCCACGACGTAGCTAATAGGCAAGGCGGAACATGAATTGAAAGCTGTACTGTTTTGTATCCGGGTCCCAATGAGACCAGTTCCAGTAACCGGCGTCGTCTGCCTCATCTTCCATTTCTCTGGCAGGGATCCGGAAAGCAATAGTCTCGTAGGGTTCTGCTGCAACCTGCAACGAAGAGAAATGTGTAAAGGGAGTAAAACGCAGTGCATTAATGTGGTTACTTACGATGAGATACTGGTAGGCTTTATTTGGGGGCTCCCTCTTCTGCTCCCATGCACTCATGAAACGGCGACGAGGCGTGACGTCCGGCTTGATTTGTGGAAGATGAACTTGCACCATCATACCCTCCTTTCCTGTGTCGATATCCCGAACTTTGGTTACTCTGTATCCGGGACGACCAATTTTAAGGAAGACCTTGCGCTGGATGTTGCTTTGCGCAGGCGCAATCATCAACTGAGAGTCCTTTGCATCGCGGGCTGCTCGCCGAGCGAGATTAGTTTGATGTTTTTTGCCTTGCGTATGAGCAAGGTAAGAGCCCTCGTTCGTATGGAGCGTCAAGCACAGTCGACATTCAAGGGAACCGAGATGGTTGCGAAGGATATAAGGATCCTAGAAAACGAAGTTGGGGTTATGTTATCGGGGTTTGGAGGTTCAAGCTTACCTTTGCAAGGTCTATTGTCTCGAGAGCGAGCTTTCGAAGACGCTCTCGTCTGTCAACGTTGGTCTCTGAAGCCCCTGCTACACCACCACCACCGAATTTAGACCCAACACGATTCTGCGACGCGTCAATAGTCAGACAACTCTAAGATATGACTGAAAATACCTGATAATCTAAAAAAGATATGCATCAGAATAGCTGTGTAATTTGCAGGAGGATAGAACCATACCCATGATGTACTAAGAGTTGGCAGCGTCAAGGTTCGAATGGTTGCAGCAGCAGTGTGCAGTGAAAGGGTGTGATGATGTAAGCCGTCGGTCATTTTACCAGATTCAAAATATGCCCGATCAATTCAAAAAAATCTTGGACTTTGGCACGCGTCTGCTCGAGCCTTTAGCCTAATCACCCACATTATAACCTTCTCGACCAAGGGCAAATGGCCGCACAGAAACGTGCTCTAGAAGAGCCTTCGACGTCCCATAAATCCAAGAAAACTAAGGGCGCGGATGGACAGCCATCGACTCGGAATCCCCCCCTTGCGACCAGCAGCCTGACCACAGAGGAGGTCGATTTCCCTCGTGGAGGAGGTACCTCATTTACACCTCTAGAAGTTAAAACTATACGAGCGGAAGGTATTAAGGAGGCTAATGAGGAGCTCTTCGAGGTGCGTGCTTTGAAAATTATTTGGACTATCAAATCAATGCTATTCACAGGATTCACAAACTCAGATGAAGGCAGCGAAGAAAACGAAAAAAACTAAAGCCAAAAAAGCTACTGGTGATGAAAAGGCGGAAAAGAACGAACAAATACGTATTGAGCATTTGAATTACAAGGTATATTGCATTTTCTTCATATAACAACACCATGTTAACAACTGCTCTAGCGAGTGAATATTGGCATGAAGATCCTGTGCCAAATTGTCTCCATCCAACCTCTTGCCCTGATCGTATCTCTGCCGAATCAATTATTTGCCCATGTACCTCTTACCAATATCTCGACTCAGCTCACGGAGCTTCTGGAGCGGGAGGAAGAGTCCTCGGCTGAAATATCAGATGAAGACGAGGACGATGAACGGATATCGAAGTCTCGTGTTCCAGAACTCTCCGATTTATTTCATGAGGGACAATATGTTCGGGCCGTTGTCACCGCCGTGCACCTTCCTGGGTCGACAGACGTTTCGGTGATTGCAAAGAGTCGGGATGAGGTTGCTAGGTCTGGTCGAAGGGTTGAGCTCAGTCTACTACCAGAACGAGTCAATGCGGGCGTTCAAAAAGCGGATTTGAAGACAGGCTTTGCAAGTTGCTCTTACTCTGCGAGTATTACAGGCTGATCTGACCTTCTTTCAGACAATAACTACCGCTGTGAAGAGTATCGAGGATCATGGATATGTTCTTGACCTAGGAATACCGGATATTTCGGGTTTCCTACCCTTCCCCGAGGCTGAAAAAGGACCCTTCGGTAGTAGGAAGCTTTACATAGGCCAACCATTAGATGCCACCGTCAGTAAAATGTCAAGCAATGGCCGTATCTGCAATGTTGTTGTGGACCCTACAACATTTTCATCTTCCTTCGTGAGTAACGTAATCCACGGTTAAAAGCCACTCCTCACTGATACTCTCTATAGCTATCAGAAGTTACCAATGCCTCGTCAGTACTTCCTGGAGCGCTGGTTCAGTCTCTTATCACAGCTGTGAATCCCAATGGTCTCAATCTCCAAATTTTGGGCTTCTTTGAGGGCACAGTCGGACAAGTTCATCTTCGACAAGATTCTTCAGAAAAACCGTTGAAAATTGGAAAAAAGGTCAAGGCGAGAGTCTTATACGACTACTCTTCCAGCCCTCCGCGATTTGCCCTGGCCCTTGTGGAACATATAATTGCATTAAGTCCTAAGCAGGTGGAGGGCGTGGCAATACAGGAAGGTTTCCCAGTTGGCCGGACTTTGGATGCTGTCAAAGTCATTAGACTGGAATCTGAACGCGGAGTCACAGTTGAGGTGCATAATGGCTTAGAAGGCTTTGTTCATGTGTGTAAAATATCGTTGCCTCGCTCCGTCTGCTGACTATGGGTGCTAGATCTCTCATGTGTCAGATGACCATGTCCCGTCTCTTTCATCTTCTGGACCCTGGAAAGTGGGCTCTCTTCACCGGGCCCGTGTCACTGGACATTTTCCATTTGATGGGCTATTGCAGCTGTCTTTCAAGCATTCAGTAATCGAACAGAAGTTCTTACAGGTTGCAGATGTCGAAGTGGGCGAAGTCGTAAAAGGAACCATAAAAAAACTGACCGAGACCGGGCTTTTTGTGTCCCTTTCGGGGAACATCGATGGTGTTGTCTGGCCCAACCACTATGCGGATATTACCTTGAAGCATCCATCCAAACGGTTTAAAGTTGGGGCTAGTATCAAGTGTCGAGTATGTCCTTTGACTGCTTCCGATGTACTCAAAGTCAAATGCTTCAAAAACAGGTCCTTGTCGTTGACAACAATCGTAAGCGGATATCTCTGACCGCCAAAAAGACGCTGCTCGATTCCACACTACCGCTCATCTCGACATTCGAGGATGCGAAGGTGGGATTGGTAGCACATGCCGTCGTCTTCAAAGTGTACGAAAAGCATCTTCTAGTCGAATTTTTCAACAACATTAAGGCGATGGTACCTGCCAAAGAAGCCAGGTGGGCATTTTGCTCGAATGATGGCAATCCCTCGTACTGATCGGTTCTATTCAGTGAAACCTCTCTTCACAGCTTGGCAGATACTTTCCCAGTGGGACGAGTTGTTCGAGTTCGAATCACGGCTTTGGAGCCTGAACATTCTCGTATCGTTGCGAGCATACGTCAAGCTTCTCCAAACTTCAAGGCACCAGTTGATATCAGCTCGGTAGAGATTGGAAATATCGTCCAAGCTACGGTGTCTGAAATCCACAAGGATAACGTTGTGCTCACCCTCCAACCCACACCAGTTCGAGCCCTTATTTCGTTGAAAAATCTGGCCAATCACCGTACTCTTTCTGTTACTCAGCTATGCGCTTCTCTCAAAACTGGTGATCTTTTGGAGGACCTAGTTGTCGTTACACGCAATGTTGAAAAAGGGTTTGTCATTGTCGCAAGCAAACCGAAGGCCAAGGAGGCCTTACCTTCAAAAAGTGTTCTGTCAATGGATACCATAACAATAGGACAACTAGTTGGTGGTCGCGTTACCCGTCATACCCGAAATGGAACCTTGATCAAGCTCAATGCTCATGTTGGTGGCATCTTACACCCTACTGATACATGCGATGACTATGACGCGGGAGTGCCATTTCCACCCATCGACTCTCTCGTGAAGGCAACCGTCATCAACATCGATAAAAGCAGAAAGCAGGTTTCCCTTTCTACGCGCCAGTCGAGGATGCATCCTGACCAGACCCATACCATCGTTGATCGAGACATCAGCGACATCAATGACTTCCACCCTGGGGACATCGTCCGAGGCTTTATCAAAAGTGTTGCAGAACATGGTCTTTTCGTTACTTTGGGACGAGACCTCGATGCTCGAGTTCAAATTCGAGAGCTATTCGACGAGGTCAGTCCATTCCACAGATACTGTCCAATTGTCCTTACATGTCTATCTCTCCCAGTACATCAAAGAGTGGAAAGAACGCTTCACCGCAAACCAGCTTGTGAAGGGTCGCATTCTCAGGCACGTTGAACTCTCGTTTTCACAACCGCATTAAGTGACTAATGTCTAAATTGGAACAGTGTTGACCCCATCACAAAGAAAATCGAGATGACCTTTAGAACGGGAGCTCTGAAAAATCCGTCACAATTATCTGCTGGCGATCTTCAAGTTGGACAGAAGGTCGAAGGAGTCGTCAAGAGAATAGAAAATTATGGTCTTTTCATTCAGATTGAAAATTCCAAACTAACTGGCCTTTGCCACAAATCTGAGGTATGACAAGGGTCCAATTTTAAACTCTTTCTTTTTATTTACCTAGCCATGGTAGCTCTCGGACAACAAGGACGCCGACGTAGATGGTGCACTTAAAGGTTTCCGTGAGGGCGATCGCGTCAAGGCTGTCGTCCAGAAGGTCGATAAGAGCAAAATTTCTCTAAGCCTCAAACCATCGCATTTCGGAGAGGAAGACTTTGCCGACGACGATGCACAGATGGGCGAGGCATCAGACAACGAAGAAGCATTTGGAGTGGTTGATGAGGACAGTGACGATGAGGCTGAACCCGATGCAATGGTTGATGATGGTGAAGATGACGAAGATGAAGATGAAGACGAAGATGAAGAAGATGCCATGGACGTCGACATCGACCCCAGCGCGCAAGTATTCCAAACGAGTGGCTTCAAAAAATCCAACACGGCCCCCTCGCTTCCAGTTCCCTCTCTAAAACTCACAGGGGGCTTCCAGTGGTCAAGCACCCAGCCACAAGCCGAAGAGGACTCCGAATCAGGCTCATCATCCGACGAATCCGATGTCGAGGCCTCCTCAAGTAAGAAGAAAAGGCGCAAACGGAAAGAAATCGAACATGACTTGACTGGAGACATGCATACCAAAATGCCTGAATCCAACATGGACTTTGAACGTGTCTTACTTGGATCACCGAATTCATCCTTCCTTTGGGTACAATATATGTCCCTCCAGCTTCAACTTTCTGAAATCGACAAAGCTCGTGAAATTGCTCGAAGGGCGATCCGAACGATTAGTTTCCGCGAGGAGCAAGAGCGACTCAATATATGGATTGCATTGCTCAACTTGGAGAATGTCTACGGGACAGACGAATCTTTGGAGACTACTTTCAAGGAAGCTGCGAAAGCCAACGACTCCAAAACCATTCATCTTCGACTTGCTTCTCTTCTCGACCAGTCCGAAAAGCCCGCGGTCAGCCTATATTCATAGTTTTTCAATGAACCAAACTAAGATCAGTCTTTCCCCATAGAAAGCGGAGGAACAATTTAAACGGACCTGCAAGAAGTTTGGCCAAAGCTCCAAGGTGTGGACGTTGTTCGGTGAATACTATCTTCGAAGAGGCGATCTCGAAGAGGCCAGGAAACTCCTTCCTCGCAGCTTGCAAAGCTTGGACAAGCGGAAACGTATGTGGTCTTCGTTTTTACTGATTGCTTCAAGTTTTTATAATTTATTTCTCAGACTTGAAGACCATCTCCAAGTTTGCTCAGCTCGAATATAAGCAAGGTGAACCAGAGCGAGGAAAAACATTGTTCGAAGGAATTGTGGATTCTCACCCGAAGAGATGGGATCTTTGGTCAGTATACATGGACATGGAGGCTGGCCAAGGTGACATTCAGAGTCTACGGTGAGCAAGTTTTATATACATATGGAAGCCCCCCATTCAAACGGCCGTACAGCAATTTGTTTGATCGAGTATTGGCTCTGAAAATGACCAGCCACAAGGCCAAGTTCGTCCCCCATTTACTTCATGTTTTGTTGATCTGACTTTTGTAATAGGTCTTTCTTCAAGAAATGGCTTGAGTTGGAGCGCAAAATAGGAGATGAGGAGGGTGCTCAGACGGTGAAACAAAAAGCGATTGAGTGGACAAAACGGGCAAGCTCGTCGTAAAAATCATCATTTGGTTTCAGCAGCCTAGATGCTACTCATAGTGGGAATATATATATATGTTATGGAGCAATGAGAAAGGAAAGCACAAAACGAACTAAATTAGAGTTATGATGAAAATCCAAGCGAGTGTGGGGTGAGGGCGAGCGTTAAAGGGTATATACACATTAGATTTGAACCGGGATAAAGAGGCATCATGAACGAGGAGACCTTGTTCTCTCAGTGACCGGAGATGAATCATAGTCGCTCAACGGTCGTCGATGGCTCATAGAGCTCGCAAGCTGTCGCTGCCAATCGTCCAGCTCGCTCGAAAGATGCTCGAACGCAAGGGCATTCTCTGAACTTGACGTACTAGCCCGATTAGCAGACACGCCAGACGTGGGTCGACCTTGGCCAAAGGAGGGTTCTACCTCAAGTAGAAGGCCAATTTTATGAGACAGCTGCTCGTTTTCGCGTCGGAGGGTAGTATTTTCATTGCTGAGTTTCTCCAGCATACTCTCTTCATGGCTGCCGCGTGCAATGACCAAAGAAGACTGTAGGCGCTCGACCTCGTGTTGTAGTTCCTCGATGGTGCTAAACCTATCGTCCGACTGGCGCTCGGAGGCTACAAGGTTATCACGTAGTACCTCAAGGTCCTTCTCGAGGTTTTCAAGGCGTTGACGGAGATCCTTATTTTCAGATTGCAAGCGTGTTGTCTGCTTCTGTGCTTCGACAACTTTCGTCCGAAGAGCTTCCTCTTGAGAGGAAGGAGTCGAGCGGCCATTAACGCGCGCCGCACCATCAGGAGATTTGTCACGATTATCAAGCTCGGCTTGAAGGTTGGCAGAGAGGGCTTTAGATCTCTCCATCTCCTCTTTCATCTTGCGCATCATTTTCTCCGTGCCCCTGAGCGATTAAGATCAGCAAATGTGAAAAAACAGAGATAGCAGCTCGGGGCAAGACTTACTTTACATAGTGTACGGCAAGGTTGTAGTCCTCCTCCATGGCTTTCATCTGTGATTTGTAGCCTTCGTCCATCTCTTGGTATTTACGCTCAGCCTCCGCAAGACGAGCCTCGGCCGCCGCATCACCATTGCGAGATTGATTGTGGGTGGCGCGTAATTGGTCAAGCTGTGATGACAGCTGCGATGCTTGGGCTTCAGCATCTCTCTTTTCACGAGTGATCTGGGCGAGATCTCGTTGCGCCGCTTCATGCATCCTGGTACGTTCAGCAAGCTTGCTCTCCAACTCAGCGATCGCTGCTGGAGATCCCCGGCCTGTCGCCCGAGATGATGTCCTAAGGTCGGCCTCGTCAATGCCGATGCCATGTTCGGCGAGGTAATTACGGAGCATGACAAGTTTGTGGGTGGCATCAGAGGCCTCCTTGGCCTTTTCCCTCAGCGATGCCTCCTTTTCGGCGATATCCTTTCGAAGGCGACCAGTGTCTGTTGTAGCACCGGACAGCTGAGCACGCAGCGCGACAATCTGAGACCTCAAATTTGAATGCTCCGTCTCCCTCTCTCTGACACGCTGTCTCTCTTCCGTCAACTTGGCCTGCGACTCCTCTACCTGATGCGCTGCCTGCTTCAGTAACATCCTCAATGACTGCGACTCTGCCTCGGCTGCTTGAATCTTCTCTGAATGTCCCCTCGCTAGCCTCTCCTCGTCCGTCTTTAGATCCCTATGGGAATCTAGGAGCTCGCCCAAGCTACCTGTCGTGAGCGCTCGGAAAGCGTCCGCCTCCTCGCGGGACTTGGCCCACGAGTTCTCGACGTCCCTCTCGCGGTACTTGGCGTCGATACCATCAAACGAAGCCTGAAGCTCAGTGTGGCGCTTTAACGTTCGGTTGTGTGTCTCCTCGACGGTATCGGCACGCTTTGTCGCTTCATTTGCCCGTGCCTCAGCCTGTTCGTACAGCGTTGTCTGCAATGCAAGCGAGTCCGAGAGTTCGCTGAGCTTGCGATCCTGGGCCCAGCGTTCGTTGATAAGTTCAGACGTCCGGCGTTCAAGGTCTGCAATATGTTCGCGGTCCAGGCGCGATACCTCGGCATCGTCTTCATTCTCACGGGCAGCCAGCTTGGCACGATAATACGCTGCCTCCTGAGTCGCCGCTGCCTTTACCCGCTCTGCCTCTGCCACTCTTTCTGAGACCTGCCTTGCCTGTTCCACCATGACCGTCTAGAAAAAAAAGAACCATTCATCAACAACGTCCCAGCTACATGAGACAAAGGACCCCGACTGAGGTACGGAAACACAACACATACCTGAATCTGAGCCTTAAACTGCTTAAACTTGAGCGCCATCTCCACATTCCCATCCTCCCTTTCCTCATTGAGCTCAACGTCCGCATACGCAAAGCCCGCCTTTGCTGCCCTCCCCAGCGCTTCCCGCATCCACGCGACTTGCTTCTTCGCCCCCTCCAATTCCACTTCCTTTGACTTCAAATCCCTCACCAAATCAGCTGTGACGTTCCCAACCGAGCTCCCGCCCCCAGTGCGTGAGCCCGGCCTGTGGTGCCCGAAACCATTGATTCCCGGTGCAGGTGATCCAGGGAGGTTGACGGCACTCCCATTGTTACTGCCTCCCCCGTAATACGCCGCGGCAGCCCCATCGGTAGGCGTCTTGGTGCGATCACGTTCGCCACGCTCAACAGCAGGCGACGATCGTCCCCCGACACCATTCATTGCGCTCATAGTGACGCCAACCATATTGGGCTGTTGCTGCTGCTGTTGTTGTGAGCTGTATGCATCCCCGTTGGGCGAAACGGCGCGACTTCCGCCCCCCACGCTGTACCCTGCAGGACTCTTTGCCCTATCTCTTCCTTGATCGGGCGACATTGTCCGTTCCCTCGTCATTGTGGTCCCATGTGACTCGCTTGTAGCAGCATCAAATCCGTCTTCTTCACTGTCCTCTCTCCTGGGCCGTGTGGGCTTGCCTTTAAGGCTGGTGCTGCCATTCGAGGTATGCTGAGACGCGGGGGTGCTGGCACCGTTTGCAGCAGGTTTATTTGAACGATTGGCGGGAGACATGGCGCGGCGGGGGTCGTCAGAATCAGACGGAAGAGTTCCAGCAGGGGACATGGGTCGTGCATTGCCGTTTGCGAGCTGGGATACAGCGGGGGCCTGGGCAGGTGTGGCGTTTGCAGAGGGCTTGCGTGAGAGGCCTTGATTGGACGGTTGAACGGTTGTCGGTGGCGGATCCTTCGAGACGGGGTATTTAATGTGCTCTTAGGTCAATGTCAGAAACGCACAAAAAGATGAGGGTTTGAGAGACATACTGGTATCAAGGATATGCACAAATGTTGGGTCTTCGCCCTTTACAGGGGTGGGGGATTCACCACCGAGGACGTATACCTTGGAGTTGACAGACGCCATGGCATGTCCCGACCGTCCAGATGGCGCTGGGCCCATATTCTGGAACATGTACCATCGTTGATCTGTCATGAAAAGGGTAGTAATGAGACGACAGGACATAACAACACATCAATCCAACGGTGGAAAAAAACGCACTTGAAATTTTGAACGCAGACAGATCGTTCAAGTCCTTTCCATCAACGCCGCGCCCGCCAAAGACATAAATGACATCGTCAATGACGGCTGCAGCATGGCCCTCTCGAGGGGCGGGTATGAAGCCGATGCAGTGGAGCTCAGACCACTGGCGGGTATGGATATCAAACGCCCAGGTATCATTATAGTGGTATTGACCGTCTGTCCCACCGAATCTGTGTGACGACATGAGAAGAAAGATGATGGGAACATGCAACGAAACATACACAAAGATCCGATCACCGTAAGGCAAGCAGACATGGCCTGTGCGTCGTGCTGGTACGTCGCCAACAGGTTCGACAAATTCCCATACGGCTTTGGTTCGGACTAGAAAAGAAGCAAAAAGGTCAAGTTGTGTAAACTTGGCATTGTTTGATAAGCGCTTACGGGAATTAAGATCAAAACTCCACATTTCGTTCAAAAATTCACCGTCGACCTGACCTCCGAAGACAATAAACTTGGAGCCGGACATTGCTACAGCGTGGCCGTAGCGGCCTACGGGACCAGGCCCGTGCACGGAGACCCGTGTCCACTCTTTGGAAACTGGAAGTGATGTTAGTTTTGTTTATAGATTGCTGTGAAAAACAGAACAGACCGAGATTGAGTAGATAGAGGCCGTCGTCGTGCTTTTCTTTGGAGTTTGGGTCGTGTTTTGTGTCTCCTCCCCAGACGATAAGGACATTGCTGACGAGTGCGCTGGCATGACCCACGCGCGCGGACGGGATCTCACCGCCTGTTTGTAAGAGGGTAGCGGAATTGTCGCGGGTGGAAAAGAGGTATAGATCGTTCCGGGCGACTTCGCGGACGAGACCACCAAAGACGTAGAGGTCGCCGGTTGCGGTAGCGGTAGCAGGGAGGGAATGACCGTAACGGGGGAATGGACAGGGAGAAGGAGAAGTTGGAGGTACGATGCCAGGTTTGTTGAGGACTAGAGGTGAAGGAAGAACGAGACGGCGTGCAGACCAAGGGTAAGCGGGGCGCTGTGAAGATGGAGCGGGAGCAGTATTTGAAGCCGGTTGCTGCTGCTGTTGCTGCTGTTGTTGTTGCTGCAAAGGAGGGTTGTTATTTGGGCTGTTTCCTCGTGGGCGGCTACTATATATGATTTAGCATGTAGTGTGATATGCTGGGTGTGGTAAACTGACGGATCCTGCTGGCCAATATTTGCCTCCTTGCTCGAGTTTGAGATCTGAGCTAGGGCCTGGCTTGGAGTCTGAGCTACAGTAACTGTGGCCTGTTGCTGCTGCTGCTGTTGTTGGTGCTGTTGCTTCTTTCTTGAGAAAAATGACATGCGTCGCTGGCGTTTTGTGTTGTTGGAGGGAGTGGTGGCGAGGACGGGCGGGGGCGAAGGGGAAGGGGGTGGGAGAGATGCTCTTGGGTGATTATTCCCAATGGTGTCGTCGTGGATGGGATGGATATGCCAGGATGTCGGAGGGCAAACCTTGGGATTGATCAGGGAATAGCGCTTGCAGGTCGTGGAAATTTGCCGCTGTTGTGGTGCACCGTCTATTGCAAACACTGCTACTGTACACTACCGCTAACACGTTTCCTTCGCAACCGTCTATTCGTTCCAGGTGATGATCTCGTCTGTCTGCTGCGAGTCGTGGTCCCGCTTGCGATGGAGCATGAGACGCTCTCGGGTGGGATAGAGACGACAGCAGTCTGTCAGTGAATGAGCACAGGATCAATTGTTATTTATTTGTCCTACTAGGAAGAGCGCATATATAGATGGGAGTCCTGGTTGATACTGAGTGGTGTGTATATGCAAGTAAGAAAAATGGACAGACTGGTCTGGAGAGGTAAGGGCAGCGAGGTCGTTGGCAGCGGCGATGTGTTCGAGAGTGGAAGTGACTGCGAGTGTTGTGAGGGCAATTAAAATGGAGATGTGACAAGGACATACGATCAGGGAAGGCTGGGGTGGCGTGAAGGACGGAAGGAAGAGACATGAGTGTGACGTCACACCGATGTTGAAGAGGACGATGACGGTGCGCTGGGCGTCCACGCCAGGCCTCGACGACCTCAGCGACGCACTGACCACCTCCATCATCACACGACCGCCCCCTGCACGCCTCGCAGACAGACCCACCCTCAACCGCGCATCGCTGCTGCTTTTCCACTTTGATGCCTTCAAGCTCTCCTTCAACAGCTCTGACATCGAACCCTAGCACAATCTGCGCCAACACCATCTTCATCACTGCCCCTGCAAAGAATCGTCCTGGACATGCTCCTTTCCCCAGCCCCCAAGCAAGAAATTCAGGCGCAGCCGTCGTTAACTGGTATCTCGGCCCTGTCTCCATCCCGGCCTCTGGCAAAAATCGACGCGCATCAAAGTTGCTTGAAGAATCGAGATTACATCCTGCGCTGAGAAATGTTCCTATGGGAAGATACGTCCCATCCGACAGGGTATAAGGCACAAGCGTAGTGCGGCGCATCGTTACTTGTGTTTGCCAAATCGTGTAGTCAGTCAGCACACCTTCTGTACCAAAAGGAAGGCAAATAAACTCACGAGCATGTATCCCGTCAACTCGCATCGTTTCCTTCAGGAAACTATCTACGGTAACCATACGTTCCAGTCCGCGCATCGTCCATCCTTCTTCGCGAACCACCATCTCCACTTCTTGCCGCATCGCCTTGAGCGTTCCTAAGTTGCATCTGACAAGACGGTGTAGCGAGTTTGTCAGGGTAACGGCGCAAAATGGGACCGCTTGGAGATTCAGTGTCAAGAGGGCGTTTGCGATAGTTCTTGGGCTTGAGGACGGCTCGGAAATAAAAGAAGAGAGAAGATCGCGCTGGTGGAGATGAGAGGAAATCGTACTAGTATCGGGGCCGAGGGAAAACTCACTGCAGTTTCTTTGGGCGGCTGCTTGCTGGGTTTATCTCGTCTTTGCTGTATTATGCGCTCAAGGGAGTTTCGTAGCCTACTTGCTTTCCAGGAAAGGCCACTAAAAAGGTCTACGGCATGACTGTTTTTTTTTCAAGAGCAGATGAACATGAGGTTACGTGTGAAGCACCCTATCTTACCTGAACAATGGAGTGGGTAGGACGGCATGTAAGCCCGAGCGCAACCCCGTTGATCGAATATACTTCTGGTTGAGCAACACCAAATCAGGGCTCTGACCTTTAAAGGGGGTTAAGAGCAATGCTGGAAAGGTAGAGTACAATGAGAAACTAACATAACTGTGGCCCGAAGATAACACGGTTACAGACTCTGCTCGCTACTTCCGTCATCGCATCTGCAACAAGCACCGACTCCCATCCTGCGTCGGAAGTGTTCTTCTCCGGATGGGGAGCAACCATTGAAGGTTGGGGCACATTAGGAACGACGTTAGCAGATGTTGTTGTACCGAGTTCATTTCGTATTCCAGACCCTTCGTGAACTGTGTCGGTAGGGGTGGGCGAAGGGGTAATTTTTTGAAAGAAGTTGTCCAATGCTTCAACAAGCTCCTCCCTCATCTCAGAAAGCACGACAGGTAGAGCCCTAGTGAGTTTCGTGGCGAGCAGCGTCGAGTGGGCGCGACTTGCTGAGAGTCCAGCACACATATGGGTATCAACTGAATGTATCTCGTTCTCGGGAGCATTCTTCAACCCTTCCAGCAGAGTCGGAGAAGTAATGACGATGTTCCAGCGTACAAAGTCGGCGATTTTGAACATGCCACGGCCATGCTGGCGTTCAAAGAATATCAAGTCGCGTCTTCAAAGGAATGTAGCAAACACGCACCCTCTGGTAACCTTGATTCAGTGTATTTTTCGCGTTGAAGAAAAATTTGAAGGCGCCGATGTAGCAGAATGGGAACCTGGAAAAACCGACACTAGGTATATGGCTGTACTGTTTTCAAAGGAAGCATTCAAAAGAAAGGAAAGGCATCCAGAGCGAAAAACATACGTCGGGTTGTCGCCTGTGTTGTCGTACTAGTAGAACAATGAGCAAGAAAACAACTAGAGGTATTATGACTGAAGCATGGTCGACTTGCTCCGTGTCGTCTGCCAGTGGCAATGGCATTGAGCAAGGGGTGCCAAGTGGAGATAAGATCAAAATGATATGATCCTTCATCTGCGATAGATATAACAATTAGGGGGTGGCTTCAGAGGACGTTTGGAGGGAGGACTAATGCATTGCGGACATGTATCCAAAGATCTCTAGCTATAGGGGTACCGAGAGGTTTGTCGCAGGATTTATGAGTGGCAAGGACTCCACGTGACGATGATCGAGTTTACACATCCGAGAACCCACCGGCTACCATACCTAAACCTCTTACCTCCACTTACCCATGGCAGAAGCTGCTCTACACAAGATCTCCTCCAACAAGGCATTTGAAGGAGAGCTGACAAAATATAAATTCAAGGTATGAGATAACCGTATTACAGGCCGTTCACACAAGTTCTCATCGCCGACTACTCCTTTACGACTTTCTCATCTCGCATTCAATGCACTCTACTACATCTAGTCAGCTGCTCTTGGAGGCCTAGATGCTCAATTCAACCTATTCCTCCCACCCAATGCCGCACACGGAAAAGTTCCTGTTCTCGTCTATCTCGCCGGTCTGACATGCACAGAAGACAACGGGTGCGCATTGATGTTTCCTGTTTCACTGCCAACATTAGATCTCACATCGCATTCAACATATATATTATAGCGCGCAGAAGGGTGCGTTCCTTAGCGTCGCGTCAGGAGCAGGAATCGCGCTCCTTTTCCCAGACACTTCCCCCCGCGGTGCCGGTGTCGAGGGTGAAACCGACAGCTGGGATTTTGGCGTCGGCGCAGGTTTCTATTTGAACGCGACCAATCCAAAATACGCCACGCACTACAATATGCTGACCCATATTACCATGGAATTGCCACAAGTTCTTGAAGCGGCCGGTATACCCATCGTGAGCTGACTGCAATAAAATCTTCATGGCATCCTATCTCATTTTGAATATTTCCGCATAGGATTTTAAACGACAGTCTATCTTTGGGCACAGCATGGGTGGTCATGGTGCTCTTACGTTGTACCTGGCCTCTAAAAGCAAGCAATACCGATCAGCATCTGCCTTTGCACCCATCACCAATCCCACTAAATGCCCTTGGGGAGAAAAGGCGTTCAATGGCTATCTTCAAGGAGGTGTTGAGGAGGCGAAAAGTCAATATGACGCCACAGAGCTCATCTCCAAGGCCAAGGATCCGGTACACATCCTGATCGACTATGTAAGCCACTAATTACACTAGTCATTCTCGAGCCCTGAATTCCGCCTCTTTTCGCAGGGCAAGAGCGACCAGTTCTTCCTTCAAGGACAACTTCTTCCAGAGAATTTCCTGAAAGCTGCACGCGAATCTGGGTATGATGAAGTTCAAGTCCGGGTGAGAAGCCATGAAGGATACGACCACAGCTATTATTTCGTACGTCATTCTGCACTTGGCACTTGCCACGGATCTCACACTATTGATGTCTGCAGATTTCCACATTTGCGTCAGATCATGTTCATTGTAAGCGTTCGTCTTCGTCGTTCGTCAATCTTCAAACTCATATGATCACTTGACAGTTCATGCAAATTTTCTCAAGGCGTGATTGAAATATGAAATAAAACATTGTATTTACCAAAGGGTTGTAGTACAGACAGGTAGCTAGCAGGAGGCATACATGAAATTCGAAAAGTGCAAATCACATTCTACAGATTAGAAATGACCCTCCGTTCGTACGAAGTTTCGAGTTCTTCCAATTCACTCACTATCCATTGGCTTCGAAGGGCACTACAAACAGTGGCACGGAGCTGGTAATTATAAACCAGAAGATTTTCAACAAGCTCCCGAGCTAATAACAAAGGAGATGTCAGTTGCGGGGCGTGCTGTAACTTGGACCCACTGACCTGCCTGCATATGAACCCATATATCTTGAAACTCCACCTTGCCGTCAATGATCCTGGCTTTGAGACGAGCTTCGGTGTTGAGATAGCGCTGCGATGGTTGTGTACCGTCAACACCGCGAGACTCTTCAATATGACTGAACCAGTTGGAGCTGATGGGTCCGTAGTCGAATGGATGTGACCCGCTGGTACCATTTGACAAGAGTTTGTAAATATATGAAAGACAGAAACTCTTGGCCTTATTCATGTTACGCACGAGAGCATAATAAACAGGATCACTCCAGCACTCCAGCAGTCCGCAGGCATGCTGAACCTGTCAGTATATCACGAGAGAATCAAGCTTGGAAAGCACAGTACCCAACATAGCTTAGATGTTTGACATCCAATGCCATCACGCCTTCAGGTGGCAGGTAGGAAACCGTTCCACAGACGTTGAACGTCTCCTGATGTGCATTCGGTCGCGCAAGTCCAAAATCAGCGATCAATATTCGAGGATATGGACCAGGAGAGTGAAGTAATATATTCTCTGGCTTTAAAAGATCGGCACAGGGCAAATGGAGAGCGTTCGAAAAGACGCACTTTCAAATCTGTGGTAGGATAGGGTGGTCAACAAGAGACGATATGGTGTTTCACGGCGCACATACCTCGATGAGATATCATATTATCATGGAGGTAATCCAGACCGAGAAGCAGTTGATACATGATATATTTTGCTTCGGCTTCGCAAAGGCGGGGCCCAGAACTGGGGTGGTTAGTGATATAGGTGAATAAGTCACCGCCCGTACAAAGTTGGAGGAAAATGTGGCTGGAGACGTAAATTAGGGTGGCAATGGCACTTTGTCACTTTTTCGACACAGACATAAAGTTTTTGTTCACTTCTGTATCGTAAATTTCGTTGATATTTGGCTGACCGTCACAGTGGGCATAAGTCGGTCAGATTCACAACAGTACAAGGTTAAATACACACATGGCGGATTGTCATCAATATTCGCACTTCTTTCATGACTTGATCTACATCTTGTTCCTTCTTGGTCCTTATGCTCTTGCATGCTACCTGATAGCGCTTGACTGGATCTAGTGCTAGGTGGACGGTTGCGAATGACCCGCTTCCAAGGCATTGCGAAGTAACAACGTAACCACCAATTTTCTTCGGAAACTGAGTAACTATAAAAATGAGGAAGGCAAGAAGGAAAAAGCGGACTTTGTGATCAGGGTAAGCGGGTGGCGTGGGGTCAAAGATAGTCATTTTGCTGCGAGGTTCTTTCCAGATATGAATGCAGGTAAATTCTTGATAGAGCCTCCGGGTAAGTATAGATTAGACAAAAGACCAGGTAGCGCACGAACCCAGAGATCCGGGAAGCCGCAAGAGGTCGCCGTCCATGAGAATGATAGACGTCTTCTTAATATGCTGACCATTGAGATACAACCCGTTTCTAGACACGTCCTGGGTACGGTTCAAAAGGAATCAAATCAAGAAGATACTCGACATACATACCTGGCATGACACTATCACCCCACCGCCTGGTGAGCGAACACTGGGATGAAGCGGTTGAATCACGGATCAGAAAAACTAGAGGGATAGCTACGCGTATAATTTGCAGTGCACACTTGATACTGCCTTATCTGTGACGACGTAAGAACTTAAGTTGAATTTGTTACCAGCAGCAATCCTAGAGGAGCCGAGCAAACTCTACCAAGTAGAAGGATCCCTGCCAATGACTGCCGGCTTTTCTAGGCTCAAAACCACAGCTATGGTATGCAAACTGAGCAAATTTCAAAGAGAGAGGAGAAAAGTGTGTACCTTCCTTACGACCACCACGTATGGTTACGAGTTTGGCGCATATATTCGAGACTTTGACTGGCAAAATTCTCTCATACGTTGAACTTGGACTAGGACTCGGAGTTGGCGAATTTCGAGAAGGCTGAGCACATCCACGTTTTTCGGGCATTTTTGTGGACAAGTTTGTTATGAAGGGTCATATAATGGACCTCTGGTACAAGCTGAGGTGGTCACTGGTCAGTGATTCTGTCGCAAGTGAAACGTCACGCAAGCTGCCCGTAACGCAGGTGGCAGAAGTTTGTGAGTGTGACAAGGCTGATGGTGTGCTCGACTATATATGGTCGTGCAGTATGTGGTATGTAGTATTACAAGAACTTGTGGAACATTTAGACCTGGATAATCTATGAGAGTCATTCAGTCATAACCTTTTCCGCTTCGCTGTTTCGTTCGCCGAACTTTGTAGTGCCTCTTTCCCGTTCCAGGTGCTCCAGAAATTTGTCTTGTGTTCAAAGGTGTCCCATCGTTTGCTACGGAATTCTGATGTGGGTACAATGAAGTGCGAGTGAAAGTCTCTCCATGACGAAGTGAAGATTGTACAAAGGCCCGCGACGAAAGCGTTGTGTGATGCTCAAAAAAGTCGTGATCAAGAGTGCGTGATTTTAGGCCATGCCCTTGTGCTGGAAGGATGGATCCCGAGATTTCGTGGGTATTAGCGGCGACAAAAGTATCTGCGTCTTTTCCAACACGCGTGACGGGGGCTCGTTTCTTCCCAGCTGTGCGAAGCAGTGCCCTTTCGTGTGTCGCTCGATTGAACTCATCCTCTGGAACACCAGGTGGCGCATGGCAGTAAAGTAGTTTTCCATTGACATAATCCTTGAGGACATATCTTGCAGATCGTGCTTCGTCTGGGTTGCCTTGTCCCGACCGTGTATATCCTCTGGCGACTAAAAGGTTGGCACTGTGAGCACCTAGAACACTCAACAAGTCGAATTGACTGACTTGCGTATGCAATCAAAAAGTTGTCCGCTCGCACTTTCCCATCACCTCCTTCTTCTACACCAGAAACGTTTATGGTTAGACCATACGTGGCTTCTAAGACCTCTTTTGGAATTCGTTGGACGAGTAGCGTCGCTGGCCCAGTATACTCCCGGAGCTGATCGATTGGCAAGACACCATCACACACTAGTTCTGCCTTCGTTGTAGCAAATTGGGGGAATACAAGACCAGGACAATCACAGAGAACGATAGAGTCCGAGAGATGTATCGTCTGGAAATGTTTTGTTTTTCCTGGCGTAGATGAAACGCTCACTTTCTTCTCCCCAAGAAGAGAATTGATGGTGCTAGACTTTCCCACATTTGGATATCCAACTAGACCGATTGTTAATTTTGAAGGAGGATTTCCTGAAGCATCGCTAAAAGCTAAGAAAAGAATTTAGGAACCCATAAAATATCATAGGATATAACTTTCAGACCTGTGAGATCGGGAGCCATAGATAATAACCAGTCTTCCAACTCAAGCACAGAAAGAATTTTGGTTTTAGTCTCCTGGGGTTCGGGTTCATCTTCTGCTGCCGAAAAGTAGTCATCATCGTCCTCCTCCTCGTCGGATTCCGGCAACGTGTCCCCGTCAAGATCGTCGTCTGATGCATGCTCGGGTCGGGCAGCGTTTGCTTCATCTCCTGGATCTTGACTTTCGGGATGGGTGCCCAGAGATTGTGGAGCCGGAACAGCATTCCTCCGTGCTTCCTGGAGTGCAGCCGCACTGGCGGCAGAGAAGAAAGCATATTGTATGCCTTGCGAGTCAAAGTAGTCCGCCCAAAGGCGCCTTATGTGATATCTGCATCAGCCGATTAAAAATGACCTCGACGATGGACGCACCGCTGATGCACCGTGAGCAGGTCAGATTTATTTATGAGCAGCAGGCTTTTTCTGATCCCTCTTCCAGTACCCGCTTCGCCTTCTGGGCCCTCCACATCCCGTACATAACTCTCAAGATCCTCACACCGGAAGCGAAGGGGATTTCTAGCATCGACGATTTGAACTACCAACTGGGAGCGCTCGAGTACACGCCAAAGTTGTCGCCAGACTTCGAGATTGCGTTCGAAAGGGGTCAGAAGGAAATTCTCTTCCTCTTGTAGCCTGTTCTCTACCATAAAGAAGCAGATAAATCGAATTTGATAATGACATACTGTGCAAGCCCTCTCCGCCAATCTAGAAATGCAGCCTTCTCCTGCTTATCTAGCTGCTCAGCCGTCATTTTTTTATCCCAGTTCGGCCGTCTGGGTACTCTAAGCCGCTGTTTGTTTTCGGAATGTTTTTTTAGAGTCTTTTTTTCTTCTTGTTCACTCAACAGATACGGATTTTGGGCAGCACTGGCAGATTGCTGTACTACTTTTACGTTCCTGCGTTCTATAGATAATATTCAGTTGGAATTTTATAACTGTGGAGAATGATGACGTTCACCAGCAGTGAACTCTGTCCCGGCAAGCTGTGCAGTGTTGAGAAACTCGTCAAGATCGCGCTCTTGGGTCACGGATTTGAGGCGGGTTGTAGAGTCCAAATCAGAAGTATACTGTCAATTGCGTTCAATTTGTGAAGAAAATACATCCAAAGTAAACGTACGAGTCCAGATTCTTGTTGTTCACGGGCATCTTTGACCTTCCTATTGATAATGGCTCGTCCCAAGCCACTAGGATTTGGGTTTTTTGATTTTGGAGCCTAGTTTTCTTTAGTGAAAACAATAAATATGAACGTAATTGAGGGCGCTCGCCATAAGCCAACTAGAAGGTGGAAAGATTAGATATTTGAAAAGGGACGATAGGGAAGAATTTTCTTCAAAATGATAATCTCTCTTAATTATAATCACGTGATGACACACCACATTATGTCACTTCCTGTTACTAATCGATTTCTCGCACCTCTCTCTCGGTTTATGCAAACGAACAAATTATCCGACTCAGCCTTCAAGCTTCAGCTTCAAAGCTTCAATCATTGCTCCCATGTCGACGCCACTTATATCTCTATATAGGAATTATCTTCGTCAAATTAGACGGCTTCCTCAGCCCTATCTACGGTCGGTCCAAATACTGAACTTCGCTCCATGTCGTACCTAACGTTGTTGGCATAGGCAAATATTCCGTATTAAAGCTTCTGACGATATCCGTTCAGCCGTTTCTTCCGTAAACAAAGGCGTTCATGGTAGTAAAATAAAGCGTGTCTCCAAAGTCTTTCTGCTTCAACTTCACCTTTTTCTATAACTCATTTTATTCAGGACTTGCATAAAATTGAAATGGCCAACAATGGAAATACGAAAGCTTTTGAGCACATACTTGATGTTGCATACGGGCGGAAGGGAAAGCTTAAATGGGAATTGATGAAGGTTCGCCATTTTGCATATGTATGATAGTCTCGGACTCCTAACCATAGATTCTTGATGGAAGTCAATTTTGTCCGACCCCAATGCCCAAATTCCTCCTCGAATTATCCCTGCCAAAGAGAAATCACGACCCCCTATATATTCACCCGAGATGAAGGCTTTACTCTTGTCCAACTATTCTCGCAGAACAAAACCCTTGTCAGCGAAGTCATTAGATTTTCCTCCAGTTCTTCCACTTAGAGCCAACCCCTCCTCGGATGACGCGCGATTGTTAGGCCCATTGAGCAAAAGGCGTGAAGTAAATATCCGGTGGAGATATTTTACTAGGGAGTGGAAAAAGGTTCTACCACCTCTTAAGGTGGTTGAGGATTCCAACGTTGGAAACTCTCCGGACGTTACAACCCAACCAGGTATCAGGGAAATAGGAATGGAAACCCTCGGTGTTTTTGAAGACGCGCAAGCAGTCGCTGGACCTCCCGCTGTACCACGTCCTCTTACTCGTAAAGAGCAGCTGAACGATGCTGAGCCCAAACCCAACCCAGGACAGCGTCGTCATCCATCACGATGGTTGCGCCGACGTTATCAGGAATTGCTGGGACGCATACCAGTTATGACATATTCTCGTACCAGCTGCCAGAACAGGCAGACATTGGGAAAATTCTCGGTATCCTTGTCGCCCAATGCACTGGCTCCCTCTGTTCGTTTTGACCCATCTCGATACCCAGAGGTCGAACCAGTAGCAGACTTGGAATGGTTGAATCTTGCTCTTAAAAAGGATGTAAAGGGAAATAAATCAAAATGATGCAGGATAGACGTTAAACAAAACAAATCTGCCGTCAGCAGCATCATGGGCTGGACCTTTCTAGTTCCAATCCGTGAAGCTCTATCATATACATGCTGTAGTTGCGATCTGTGGCATTTGCAACACCTGCCTCACCATCTGCAGGATTAACGCCACATTGCAGACTTAGCATTGTTTGATACTCTTCAAAGCTAAACAACGCTTTTTGGCGGACGATATCCAACATTTCCTTCGTCATGTCAGATCGCTGCTTATGCCTAGTAACAGGGCAATTACCTGAGGGGAAAGGAAAAACAACGAGTAATACTGTTTGGCTCGCTCAAATTCGGTGTTTTGTTGGTCATTTGTTAGAGTTTTGATGCTTTGCTGAAGGGCAAGCATATTCCGCAAAATCTTCTTGATGCCGAAAGACGTTGCACGGTAGAGATATCGAGCATTTGATATGAGCAGGTCCTCCATGAGATGTCCCAGTCCCACGAAAACAAACCTTCGGATTGAGCTGATGAGTTCATCCAGGAAACTCGTGAAAGATTACGACTCACTGCCTTTCACGCGTTGGTAAACACGCCGAAACGAAATCATCACATTTCACCAGTTCCGCGTTTAGATCCACAATGTGAGGATCGGGTTCGCTGGCGTCGGAGTCGATAGAGTATTCCCCCTAGAAACTCGATGAACACAGGGTGCAGGAACATATGTTTCCCTTACCTGACGCATGGAAGATTCTAGATAGTGTATGGTCCTGCAGCGAATATCAATACGTATTGTATCCAAAATAAGGCCCGAGAGCTGCTCGTATGTCTTCAAAAGAGCTTGAAAACGGCTAGGGGTTCAGAATGTTCAGGATAATGATTGCCGTCGAGGATACAATGGCTCACAGTGACATTTCTCGGGAAAGAGGAAGTTTCAATTGCTCCTGCGTGCCAGGAATGGTGGGTACAAACGGCGTGTAAGGCGTTACTCCCGACAATGGTTCTAAATTTTGAGGCGTCGTTGGTGATAAGGTGTCATCGGGCCTTGCCTTGAGAGCATTGAGTTCGACAGTATACCATGACTGGAAAAGTAGCAATGCTGTAATTGGCGAACAAATTTCTACTCTAGTTTGAAAAACTCACGACACTGCGGTAAAGCGCTGCAAGTGATGCAAGGTTGCGAACCGAAACGATCAAGTCAGGCTGAACGATTGCTTTCCGTCCGAGAAGCTCAAGTTCGAGATTGGTCTCTTGACGACACAATTGAAGCAGTTTAGCGGCATCCTTATCCTGAGAAAGCATTCAGGTCATGTCCTCCGCTATGCCGGAAAGAACGAAAGAGCGTACGGCGGTTTGCAGCAACTCTGAAACGCAAGTGTGGACTTCTGATCGCTGGGCCCATTGAGCAGCAAGAGCTAGTTTGGGTTCGAGATTGGATTTCAGGGTGTCTCGAACCGTGACGAGGTCCTGAAGTCGGTCACTACATCGCTGATAGAATTGTATGATGACCCCGAGTATCAAACGACAGTAATTTTCTCGATGAAATGGGCTGACTGCAAGCATGGCGCAAAGGGAATTGATCAGCGCCATTAGTTGGGTACTTGCCTGCAGTGAAATGTTTTTGATGGTCCGGAAAAGAAGGGAAAACGACTGGTTCGTACCTTCACCAGAGGTTCTGGAGAGAAATAGATCGCGCTGGGATCAGGTTGAAATGCCTCTACACCTGCGATTGGAGAGTTTCAACAGATACCCGGAAAAATCAAAACACACATACCAGTTACTGCCTGATGAAAAAGTTCAGACACCTTTTCTTCGAGTTGTGGTAGGTAAACTTTGAGGACAAATTCATCGAGAACTGCGCTCGAGGTTCTCTCGGACTCTATTCCAAAAGGAAGGACCATCGAAATTCTACTGAGAAATGCTAAAGTTGGCTGAAACAAAACGCTGACGTGAAAGGCATCAGGGCGTATGATGAGTCGATGGTGCTGATCTACTCCAAGCATACGATCATCAGTCACAACATTAGACAGAGTTATTTGGACAGCATCGCCTGAGCCAGGCACGAGCCCGGGCATCGTATCATTGAGTACCCTTGTAAGTCCATCTTCATGGGATTTGAGAGCTCTTGCCGTTAATTTTGAGTCAGTATCCGCAAAACGAAAAACTGTCTGAAATCAGTTGGTCAACGGCTATAAGTTAAGTGAGATGGAAGAGCATAAGCCACACTTTGCTTCGATCCCGAGTGAACTTCCCGTCTCGGAGAATCTCGTTGATTGAAGATATGGGATTCCGGCCGGAAACTGAACCTTGATCCTCATCCGTTAAATAGTCATATATAAGAGTCCTGACCTGATGGTGCGTCAGCAAAGGCAGCAACAAAAAACGGTAAAACTAGGGTGACCTCTGCCTGTACAGGTACCCATACTTCTGCTAGAGGAAAGAGGGAGCCCGGTTTAGCACCTGATGAATCTCTAAAATCTCGTCTCTGTATGATGACTTGAGTAATTAATCGTGATACAAGGGTCCATCTGCTTACCGACCCAACTCGGTTTGCGACTTCGGAAACAATACGCAAACCCTGAGCAACAGCATCCAACTTGGAGTATAGCGTCCAGAAAAGGTCTTTGAGAATCTCATGTTCGACTCTCTTGGAAGATGATTCCAGAGCGGCGAGTCTTAGACACGAGGCCCGCAAGTATGTTCCTTTGACTGGGGTGACTGAACTCACGGCGGGGTTATCGGAAGTAAAGATGTAAGCGCCTTCTGTTCGACCAACAGTCTCATCTAAACCCAGTATTGTGCTCCCTCGCCCGTATTCTGCCCTTTCCTCGACTTCATCGAGCGTTGTTTCCACGAGATTGAATATTTCGCTTGGCAACCTTTGAGCGATGTTATCCAATGCGCTCCCCAACTTTCCCAAAACGGCAAGAGATTCAATCAATGTTTCCATGTACGAAAAAGAGTCGGCTTCTGGATTATTTGGTGTCGTATTAACAGAGGTCAAATTTGAGCTCGAAGGCTGGCTGTTTCCAGCGGAGAGATCTCCTAAATCGATGGGCGGTTCATTGGGTTTGATGGCCAACTCGCTCAGAAATCGAGCTTGCCTGCTTGGGCGAAAAGTTGGCGAAGTCGGGGTAGACTCTGTTAGTTCGAGATGTTTAAAAGAACCTTCCTCTTCAAACTCAGTCTTCGGAACTTGAGGAGATAAGGGCAAAAACATCATTGCTCGGGCTCGAAAGAAGGTATTCCCAACTCACATGTCTGCTGATTGGGGGTATATGACGTCCACCGGGTATCACACCAGAAAGACTTCAGATAAAGATGGTTTTGTAATTCATCCACCAGGATATCACGCAGAGCCTAGGATGGAATGAGTGACGTCGAGATATCGAAAGGGCTACACACCGTTTCCTGGCCTATTAAATAACTTCTGAGATCGGAAACAGCGCCAATCTCAAGCATGTCTGGTTTATTTATTATCTTCAAACTCCGCACAAGCAGGACAGCGGCTTGGAGTAGGCGCTTCTCGGACATCAGCGTTTCCAAAAGGTCTGGCACAGACTTCAAATGCTCTCTGTGTGAAGTCGATGAAAAATTCAGTCGGGATGAATAGCTGGAAGACTCACATTTGATCGAGAAGACGAAGCATTTCTTCCAAGATCTGGCCTCGGGACCACAGCTGAACCAGATCGGCCCTCTTATTTCCTAGAGCCTCTTTTGCCTCGAGAAGAGCAGTTCGTGAGCTATATATCTGCGTCTGTGTTTCACCTAGATGCCCGAGTAGTATAGCTTGATGGGGTAGCGAAGCAGCAAATGACTGGTAATGTTCTGATAGAAAATGATACAGGATAAGAATATAAAGTCATAGGGCAATATTGCGGGACGTACTATCAACAGAGCCCTTTAGAGCCTTTCCTAGCATGTCTTTGGTTTTCCGGAAAGAGTCCATATCTTTGCCGTGAGAAGAGTCATCCAATAGTTGAAGAGCAAGGTCAACATTATTGAACTACCTCGCAACAAAACTCAATATTAGGCAAGGAAAGTGTCATCCAATAGTTGAAGAGCAAGGTCAACATTATTGAACTACCTCGCAACAAAACTCAATATTAGGCAAGGAAAGTTAGGCAAGCAAAGTAGGACTAAATTCTTACATCTGGATCGATGATAAATTCCCAATCATCTTTAACCTGATCCAAAACAGCTATGAAATAGATTCAAGTTGGAAATGCATCTTGAATCACAGCAAGAACGCGCAATACCGTCGATATCGCCAGCCCTTGCTTTCCCATTAGTTCGCCTGCCAGGGACCTTGTCGCGAATTCTCTGCTGCCTAGCTTTCTCAGCTTCAATTTCGTTTTGGCGTTCCATTTGATGATCCAAGTCGTCACTGTCGCTTGTCATTCCTCTTCTTCGAGAACCTGCTGACTTGAATGCCGATAAGGCTGATGTCAATGATGTCGGCGTGGACAGGTCGCCTTCGTCAGTAACAGGGCTATTAAGGCGCTGAGGCCTCTGTATAGGCCTGGTCGTGGTGACATTTGGGCTGGATGCACCAGCTCGTGGTCGTGATGAAAGAGAAGCATCGGAGCGGGTTGTGCTGATGCTGTCTCTATACGAAGCTTGCTCCAAATTATCATAGTCAGAGGCCCGGGACCTCAATTCAGATCGTTGGGGACGCGATGGACCACCAGAGGGCGGGTTTGGTTGAATAAGCCGAGGAGATTGTGGGGGAAATGGCCCGTTACCAGGAGTTGCCGATCGGTCTGGCATTGGACGCGATATTTGGAGGGGTCGGGTGCCAGTTGAAGAATTGGGGGAGAAAGGATTTGGGCTAGATATGCTCGCTCCATTAATAGACGGTGACCGACGACGTGTCGGGAAGGGGGGCGCACGAGACATCGACGTCGAATAAAACACAGGGTGGGGGAAAGTCACCTTGCCAATGGGGTGTTTATCCCATCAAATCCATCAACTTGAAATCCATGATGTCTCTCCCACCTTTCCTTCAACTACTCGGCAGCCCAACCATAGATGTAGAATATTACAACGCTATATTTCAACATAGGCACCCCTTTGGCCGTTCTCATGCCCTCTGGTGGCCTCCAAAGCGTCCCCTGCCAACGACCATTCTATTTTTCATTCCTGGTAAGTTGGTGTGGCTTCCGAGTCTGTCCAAGTTCTGCTCTCAGTATTCACAGGAAACCCTGGCCTTTTGGGTTTCTATATTCCCTATCTAAGTTCACTCTATGCGAAGGACACAACTTCCACTCTGGCAATTTTTGCCTATTCTCACATCGGACTCACCCCTGGAGTCGATACCTCCGAGACTCTGCCAATATTTCGACATGGCCTTCTTGGTCAAGTCGAAGGCGCGATTGAAGCGTTTGATGCCCTTCGGTCCGCTTTTGATTCGAAGGCCAGAATTGTAATAGTTGGACATAGCGTTGGGGCCTGGCTTTCACTTCAAGTTCTGAAAGCTAGGCCGAGTGTTATCGCTGGCGTCTTTTTGCTTTTCCCCACAATATCGCATCTCTGTGATACACCGAATGGTCGAAAACTGTCGGTGCGTGGATATTGTCTCCATATACATGGCTCTTAATTTGTTGCTCAATCCTCAGTGGCTATTTACACCTCGAGTGCGGACCTTTATTTCTCGACTCTCACATATGACTCGAATATTACCTTTGGCCGTCTTGTCCCTCCTTTTTTCTGCATGGCCTTCAACACAGCTTTTAGTGCTTCAGAAGTTACTGCGCTCGCCCTCCTGCGTTCTCGCAGCCCTGCAAATGGCTGACGACGAAATGCATATCATTCGAGAAATTGACGTGTCTTTGCTTACTGCTCACAGAGCCAAGTTATGGTTCTACTATGCCGAGAAAGACGACTGGGTGGGAGAACAAATGCCCCTTGTGCTCAGTTCTTTCAAGCCGATATTAGAAAATACCAGGATTGTTCACGGGCGTCATGATATACCTCATGCGTTTTGTATCAGTAAATCTATTTTGATTCCCTTGGTGTATTCTCCATTGACTTGATTTTTGTAGATCATGGAGAACATGTCGCATCTCAATGTCATCAGTGGTTGAACAATTTGGATACTATGCCTCAGTAGGATTTTATTTTGAAAAAGGAACAATGAAGACAAAGGATACAGAGATTTTAGTGCATACTTCCTACCTGAATAATACGGACGAGCTGAGCTCCACAGACACCATGCACACCCACCACCCCTACCCGCAAATCGCCACTCAACCCATCCCTATGCATGTTCCCTGTCGCCGAATCAGCCCCGGATCTGATCTCGAAAATTTGGGCGACGATGAACGGCTTCGAGACCCCAAATTTCTCAAGTCTTTACAGTGAAACCCTTCTCCTCAACGGGCAGAAGTTCATCACAGCATGTGTCGAGAGCTTTTTGGCCCCGGGTGGACACCGTAAGACCCTCAAAATTATGTAAAATTGACTTGTACATGTACGATACATAGTGTATGACCAACTATTATAATCTTGTCATTCCTTACAACACCTGGCACATTGACGAAGTTCCCAAAATGGGGCAGGCAGGCGGGGCCACAAATACTGGTGGATTTTTTCATTCAGGAGGAAAAATGTTGGATATTTTCTGGACAACTATGGGAAAGTTTTGACACAGCACTTTTTTTAGGAATTCCCGATTATAATATTAATTGTAGACATATAATATAATATTAATCATCGGCGTTCAAACCATGTGAGCTTCTCCAACGATACATATTCTCTTGCTCTTATTTCATGCGATGGAATCTCCCTCTACAATGGCATCCATCTCCAGCTCTATTCTTGCCTTGACAATTTGTGTGTCTTGAGGAAATGTCATCAGAAGTTCGTTCTCACGGTCAATGAGTTGTAATGAATGTTTGTTTCATTGATCCATATATGTGACGTCCGTCGACATGGCCCCCAATGTCCCAGATCTGTGTGAAGACATTATCGAGTCTCAGCCGTAGAGCATTATTATCGAGTCTCGACCGTAGAGCATTCCATATGCATTTAGGACATGCAGGAACATTTACCATATCTGAATATTGCCTTACTCTACAGTGGCGAAGCCCATCCCCTTGTTACTGCTACTAGTACGTCACGAAAAATATTTGGTCACGAATTGTGTACATCAGTAGTCACAAAAAGGCCACCAACTTTCAACGCCATCCATGGACGACGACTCACCGCTCTCGGACACAGACTCATTTGTCCTTGGCCCGGAAGGTTATCAAATGCAATCTTCTGGTCATTTCGCGCCTGAAGCATCAACTGTAATCCACCCAAAACGCAATTTCTTCATTGTCCCACCACGTATATCAGAGGAGGAGAAAAAGTTGTATAAATCAGCGAAAGAAACTTCCCTGAAGCACAATCAGGAGATAATTGTCGATGAAGTAATCGGTAGGTATATAGAAAACCACATATCCTATTATTATGCGCGATCCCAGGGAGGGTTAGCCCACAAGGTACAGCAATTTTACGTGGATATTGCCTCATGTGACGCGCCTTTCTATCTAGTTTCTCGCAATACCCTTTCTTAAGAAGTACAGGAACCTTGTCGACGAATTTGGTACGCGATTTGTGCTTGCAATCTATCCCTCTCACTATTCTTCAATAGAGCGTAAAGAAGCAGCTGGAGAACTAGGGCAATTTGACCCCTCCGCACATTATATTGACCCAGCATCGCGCGTGAAGTTAACGGTTAACATCAGCCACCGACGCGCCACGGTGAAGATATCGTCCGCTCGCAGCATCAAATCTACTTCTGGCCTCGAGGTTGTTCCAGATTCTCAGGACGAAGACGCCATGGAGGTTGATGACGGAAACGACGAAAGTGATTTTGAAGAGACAGAGGAATCGCTGGATCGGCATACAAACGTACGATCTTCGGGAAGGCGTAAGCAGGCTCTTCCGTTTAGTCCCATGAAGACTCGCTCTGCACGAATGGTCCTCATAGACTCGGATATGGAGACTGGAGCCAGTGAAAAAAGTGTCACTATACAGTCTTCAAGGCGGTCCATGAGAAGTTCTCGAAGCCGGAAAACGTTGAAGGAACCTGGCTCTGATAGTGTCACTGATGAATCCGACCTCAGCTATAGTGACCATGAAACAACCATATCTCGGACCAAGGCGAAGCCCAAGAAATTAGTTCGGAGCAAAGCTTCCCGACCTGCATATGGCCATTTCCGCTCTGCTGCAGATCTGGATGATGACTTACGATTCGGTGAGGAGATTGGACCAACACAGAAGCATCGTGACATATGTGAGAAGTGTCATCAGCCCCCCGTACACAGGCTTCTGCGGGCGTTGACCAAGAAGGGCAAACGAAGATCCAGAAAGAAAGTTGACGAATTCGAAGAGTCCGGTGACGAGGAGGAAAGATTGATCAGTCTTGGTGGGTGGGTTCGCTGGTAAGTCACTGTACAACTCTTCATGCTATGTATCCCGGCCTGAGATTTCACCAATTAGTCTCAAATGCCCTGTTGTTGCGCATTGGAAATGTATTGCAGCTACACAGAGAGACGAGATCTTGAAAGCTGCGCGAGATAAGGACCGAGCGGAATGGGAGCACAATAGGTTCGATGGTGACGAGGCAACAAGAGCTCCTGAACCAGGAAAGCGTCCTGGTTTGGACGCAAACCAAACCACGGAATTCATTTGTGGTGAGTATCGTCCTTTAGAAAGAAATCGAAAATGCTAAAAGAAGATCACATCTATTGATACTGTAGGCGCCTGTATGAAAGGAGGGTTTTGCATGAACTGCATGGAAGTCGCCCTTGAAGTAGATGCCATCCAGAAGGAAACGATGACACCTAGTCCTCATAACATTGAGACGACAAACGACATCATAGATAATACCGGTTCTCCGCAGGAGGAACATGCTCGTCTTCCGAAACATCAGCTCCTCTTTCGTTGCTTGACTTGTAAAAGGCTTGCACATTACGAGCACATGCCACCACCCTCTCCGAACGATACGGTTGATGAGATTGCCCAGCATTACATTCAAACTTGGCTTTGTGCTGACTGCGTATCTTACACGTTCGGCGTTGATAAAATCATCGCATGGCGTCCATACCCTCCCATTACTACAGAGCCTTCGCGACAACCTGACGAACCCCCGAACTACAAAAGCTCTCTACCCCGAGAATATCTCGTGAAATGGCTGGATAGGAGTTTTCGGCGGGTGCAATGGGTTCCACACATGTGGCTTCTCTCAACCCACCCTGCGAAATTGAAGAATTTTCTCTCAGGGGGTTCTAAAGTGGAATTGGTCTCCGCTGGTGCTTCTGAACCGGATAATGACCTACCAGGCCCAACATTTGAAATTGGCGACAACCCCCAAACAACCTCGGTTAAATCAGGAGGCAATACACCACGTCTACCTCAAAATGCCATTCCGGATGCGGAACATCGTATTCCTCCAGCTTGGAAGTCAATCGATCGCCTTCTTGAAGTCTTCCTGTGGCGATGTGGAAAGGACCAGGAACCGGAAGAATCTGGCCTTGGCAGAGTCAAAAGCAGAAGCAAACGCACAAAACACACCACTACCATTGTTGACAGCGCGGACGAGATGGAGGATGCACTAGATGATGATATGTTGGAAGAACGCGAACTTGCTTTCGACCAGGGGGAACAACCAAGTGACCAGCTCGTGGAAACTGTTTCAGACTGGGAAGCAAGGACAGGCCGCAATTTTACTGTGAAGGATATAGAGCTTGTGGCGTGGGCCTTTATCAAATGGCAAGATCTTGGCTATGATGAAGGTGAGTGAAGGAAGTGTATCTCTCACGATATTCTCTGAAATTCCTGCATACTAATAGCGAGCTGGGATTCACCTCCACGACCTGATGACTTTGCCTATGCGGCCTTCAAGTCTTCTCTCGAACGATATGTGTATTCTCGAAGTGTGGTTGTTCCCAAGCATTCTGCTGACTACTGTAGGCAATTTGATAACCGGGACAAGGGAGGATACCGCACTCGACATATACTAAAGGATGCTACCGACCTTGACATTGGGCAAGATCGGCAGCTGACGCTCATGCCATTCCAAGTGAGTCAGAAATAGCTCGTTGGAACTCAAAATATCAAGGGAATTTTACAGGTCGACGGCTTTAACTGGTTGTGTAACAACTGGTGGATACACCAGCCTTGTATCTTGGCTGACGAAATGGGATTGGTATGTAGATCTTGACTTGGGGGGTTAGAGACTGAACGCAATCTTTATGCAGGGCAAGACGGTTCAAGTTGCAACCTTTCTTGGTAATGTGGCTGCAAAGTTCAAGGCTTTTCCGGCCCTCGTCGTCGTTCCAAACTCCACCATCACCAACTGGGTTAGAGAATTTGAACGTTGGGCCCCTAAACTCAGAGTTGTCCCATTTTACGGGGAATCGAAAGCGCGAGAGATCATAAAGAAGTACGAACTCTATCGTGACAAGAAAGGTCCTCATGATACTGGAGCAAAGTTCCATGTCCTTGTCACTACCTATGAAGCTCTGCTTAACCAAAAAGATTTCACGCCTATCTTCAGGAACCAGCCTCGATGGGAGGTCAGTGTTCAGACAAATTCAACCCTTCACAACTATCTGACTAACTTACTGCCCAGGTGCTAGTGGTTGATGAAGGGCAGCGACGTATGTTTACCTCTACTGATGCTGTGATATCTTTACAATTTTTATCCACAGTTAAAAGTGACAGCAGCCTTCTATTCAGGCGACTTAATGAACTTCATACCATACAACGAGTAATTATGACTGGCGTGAGTTATGATTGTTTGTTCTGTGATTGTCACTAATAAGTTACAGACACCCTTGAACAATAACATTCGAGAGCTCTTCAATCTCATGAATTTTTTGGACCCAAGCGAATGGAAGGATCTCGAGGGACTCGAGAAGGAGCACGTGGAGCTTACGGAAGAACTTGTCAAACAGCTGCACAACAGGCTTCGGCCTTATTTCTTACGTCGACTTAAAAGTGAAGTTTTACAACTTCCTCCCAAGGTTGACATCTCTCCCTCCATTCTGTTCATTACGATTGACTTCATTCAATCTTCAAGAATGAAGTGATTATCCCTGTTTCCATGGCCCCACTTCAAAAGGAGGTTTACAGATCCATTTTAAGTTAGTACGGTCACTTTCCCGCTTTTGTCGCTCACGTCCGTCTACCCCAGGCCATAATCTCGAGCTGTTGAATGGTTTAACTAAATCAAACACGATCGGTGCTCCCTCTAAGGGGCGTATAAACAATGTTCTCATGCAATTAAGGAAGTAAGTCAATTTCCTTGCTGTTTATTCACGCGTCTCACCAGATCGCTAGATGCCTACAACACCCCTACTTATATGCCGAAGACATTGAGCCTCGAGGCTTACCACCCAAAGAAAGTCATGAGAAGTTGATCGATGCCAGTGGAAAGCTTCGATTTCTAAAAACCTTACTTCCGAAACTCAAAGAGCGTGGCCACCGTGTCCTTCTTTTTAGCCAGGCAAATACCCTATGAGCATATGTTTCAAACCTTTGAGCAACACTTATTTTCATTTATCCAGTTTGTCATTGCCTTAAATGTTATTGAAGATTTCCTCATTGGCGAAGGTCTTCGTTATCTTCGTTTGGTATGACTCCCATGCAACTTCTTGTCTTTCTATTGACACTTCGGCTAGGATGGTAACACGAAAGGAACGGACCGACAGAAGGGAATGGACGAGTTTAACAAGCCCGGTTCAGATATTTTTATCTACCTATTAACGACTCGTGCTGGGGTATGTGTGTGTCATATTTCGGCATACCGGTCACCCTAATTTTGTATTCGTGTTTAAGGGTGTTGGCATCAATCTTTTTGTAAGCCCCCTTGAACATATCCATTCAACATTTTCAACCGACTTTCTTGCACAGAGTGCAGATACAGTCATCATCTATGACCCCGATTTCAATCCACACCAGGTCTGTTATCACTATTTTCTATGCCTTCGCCGCCTTCCTCACTTCTTTTCAGGATCTACAGGTATGCAGTCGCAACCGAATCCTTCAGGTAACTCACCATTCCATGAGGCTATTGCAAGGGCATACAGGTTCGGTCAGCAAAAGACGTGCCTGGTCTTCAAACTTATGGTCAAAGATTCAGCCGAAGGTCGGTAAAAATATCATGAATTATACTCATATGTTGAAGTGCTGTAGAACGTATCATGCAAGTGGGGAAAAAGAAACTAGTATTAGACCATCTCATAGTCCAAAAGATGGATGACGAAGACTCTGCGGGTGACGACGTGCAGTCCATTCTGACCTACGGCGCCCAAGCTCTTTTTGACTCAGAAGAATCTTCACGAGACATTGTTTGTGAGCATGGGGTAGTCAATTATTTGTGTTGATTTCTGACCATTTCCAAAGACTCAGAGCAGGATATCGAGAAACTTGTGCAAAAGACTGAGAAAGAAGGGGACACCCAAGAACAATTGAAGGAGGGCATGTCTTTCGCTTTTGCAAAAGTTTGGGGGGCCGACAAGGACACGTTGGAAGAAGTAGAGGATATTGATCAAGGCGATTCATGGGCACAAACCCTGCAGAAAATCACTGAGGAACGTGACAGGAAACAGTTGGAGCAGGTCATACAGTCAGGACGCGGTGTGAAACGTCGCGCTGCCGCCGTATTTAAGGTGACTGGGGCCAAACTTTTTTTTGAAGGTCACAGTTGACGGGAAATTACTTTCAGCCCAACGCTTATCGGGAGGAATCTTGGAGAGATACGGTCAAACTACCTTCAACAAACAAAACAGCCAAGTCGGTCGCCTCAGAAGGATCCGGCTATGTCGCCTCCGAAAATGAGGACTCGGACAACAGTGATCCAGGCGGCAATGATGAAGATGGATCATTTGAACCGTCGCAACCTCGTCCAAAGAAATCTCTTCCACAATCGATGCCTATTCCTCCCGCCCTGCATTCTGGGGCTCGCCCTATCCAATATTGTGGACTATGTGGGAAAAGACACGGAGATGGACCTGGTCAATGTGTGATGACCGATAAATCTGAAAATCTCGCTGAATATCGAGAGATGCTTTTGCTCCATGCCGACGACGAGCCTTGGGAAGATAGGGTATGTCTTTATGCATGTCGCATCCCCTACACCGACCTCATTCCTTTTAGACAGCTGCCATTGAAGCTATCGACCGTACCTTGTACCAGCGTGGGCACATACACTTGATCGCTGGGCAACCTCTACATCCTCTGCGCAAAGCCGAAGAACAGGTGACAGCACAAATGGCACCGGCGCCAAATGTAGTAACAACCGTCCCCAATGGTGGACCCCCTATTATTCATCAAGCCCCTGTGCAGCCGAATGTAAAACCCACCACTCGTGAGCAAGTGCCTTCGCAATTACAGCTATCTAAATCTGCGACGAGATCATATGAACGAAGCAGCACGGCGGGTCCATCAAAACGTCCTGCATCACCAGATGCTCCGAACACAGAAGAACAGGCCAAATTGAAGAAGGCTAAAGTTATTCCTCCACCTTTAACCTGTCCTGTTTGCGACCGACCCCCTCATCATCTTGTCAAAGACTGCCCTCTTGTGGCTGCTGGGCCTGTCAGGTGTGACTCGATGTTTGAAATTTCAGGTTCAAGGATGTCAAACTGACGTCTATCGTTTAGCATAACAAAGCAAATAGTAAGGCTAGAAAAGAACGCTGATGCGAGCTCTGTTGCAACTGTACGGGTGCTGCGCAAATTGTTATCGAGGGAAAAGAAAAAAGCAACAGTCGATGATACCAAGAACGTCATTTGTCTTGAGAGCGATTAAGTTAACTGGAACATAATTCTTAAGTTAACTGGAAAATAATTCACCTACATATAGAACATATTTGTACCATAATCACTAACATACGTACTTCTTACCTCGTTGACTATTCAAATCATTGGAAATCGAGTATTTCGAACTTACGCATCCATACTCAACTCCAGTAGGAAGTTGCGGGGTCCGTGACTCGTTCGTGATCAAAGAACGCACAATATAAATATAAGACGATGTCAATGTTAAAAACATGAATTATTCCAATCCTGCCGCTTTTTCAAATGCCCAGCTGAAGCGTAACAGGCCACCAGAAGAACCGCCCCTACCCAAAGTTTCAATCGACATTGTTCTTCAGGTCTTTACTCACCAATCCTTGCGGAGACACCAAGGCAATCCTGAAGAGTATGGCGACAACGAGCGTTTCATTCAACTGGGACAATTGGCACTCGATGTTACTGTTACGCACATACTCTTCAACCAGCGGCCTCTTCTGAGTACCCAAGAGATCATAGTGAGTTCTTTGCTAGTGGTAGACTTCGCATTGATTAATTATTTCAATTTATTTGAATGGTCCGTAGTCGGAACGGGAGGCAGCTCTTTCTGACGCAAATCTCAATAAGTGGGTTACAATGTATCAATTGCGACAGAAGCTTCGATGCCATCCGGATATCCTTCCTTCGCTTGACTCGCCCGAAGTAAAGCTCTCATATACTAGCTTGTTATCCTCCATTATTGATTGAAACCCGCTTTCAGGAAACTCGGTCTCTCTTTTGTGCATATGTAGGCGGAGTGTATGCGGAGAATGGGATAGAGACCGTTCAGGAATGGATGAGCCATCTTTTGATAGGTGAAGAGACACCATCGTCTGGATCGCGATGGTTAGAGCCGAATCCTCAGCCCGCCGAGCCACCGCCAAAGAAGGCGAGGAGCGAACTACTCCCACCATACTCGGTACCCACGCCTTACCAGTCAGCGCCAATATTTTTCGGATCCCAGCCTCCTCCATCGCCACCAATGGATAGACAGAGGCAACTGCCGCCACATATGCACGCTATGCCGCCGCCGATACCTCTGCCTAATCCATTGGCACCCGCGCGACCATCGCTTCCATTCCTACCATTATTCAATCAGACGGCAGCTCAGCGACGTCTGGTTGTGGATTATCCAGCTGAGTTTAGTGGGCCTCCTCATGCAGGCCAGTGGAATGTTCGATGCTTAGGTGCGTTAAATGATTTGTCTTTTCAGATGTTTGGTACGATATCTTGCTCGTTTGTTGTTTCAGTTAATGGAATTCCGAAGGGCATGGGCTCCGGACCAAGCAAGCAGATTGCGAAAGAAGAGGCGGCTAGGCAAGCCTACTATGCAATGGGATGGACCTGACTCTTGTCTCTTCTTAATTTGTATGCCCGGACAGTAAACAGTAAGGAATCCTCAACATATTACATACGTGCACTCGAAACTTCGGGGCAATTATAAATTTATGTATAATCATATGTTATGTCTACTTTGATGGATGACACAGAGTACTGAGCGCTGAGCGCTGAGCATATGCTCAGGATGAAAATTTGCAACCCTAAACAACGAGAACGGCGGTGCGCGCATCAGTAAGTATTTTCGGATGCACAGGATGAGTCGGGCTGAGTAATTATTATTCTAAGGTCGATGTGGGGCACAGGACACCACCGTGCAGGTTACTCAATTGTGCTGACAGAGACGATCACGTGGAAAGCAGAATTACACCAATATTCATCCAAGTCCTTTACTTGTAATCTCTTCCTCGCCGCCACCTATCAGCAGGCTGTCTGTTCCATGGCAACACAGAGCGCATTCGGCTCTACGCCGTCGCCTTCAACGCTCTCTGCATCCACTTTCAGCCAACCAAGCCATATAGACCTCACACAGGACGAAGACGACGCCCATGACCACTATAGCACCGAGCATTACGCTAAACGAGCCCGTCTAGATCCTTCACCCTCGCGATTAGATCAGTCGAGAGATTCGAGCATTTTTTCTCCTCCGAATGATCCTCATTCGAATCCTGCGTCGCGATTGCCCAGCTTCAATCAGAATATCATACCTGACAGCCCTTTTACCAAGCCTCGTCCACCGGAGCCACCACAGCCTTATGCGTCTCAGCCTATCTATCGTCCTGCCTTTGCCGGCCCATCCAGCTTTTTCGTCCCTCGGCACTCACAAGCACTGTTATCTCCACCCAATCCTCCACCTCCACCCCTTGCCTTGCCACATAAGCCCTCCATTTCCGCTCCTCGCAACCCACAGGTCATAGATCTTACAGGCTCTCCTTCTCCTCCACCATCCATGCTGCCACAGCAAGCTCCAGCGCTAAATACATTACCGCCCGATTTACCCCCGAAAACACCTGTGTGTATCGGCCAACTCAACGTAACTGCTCTCGTGCTTTATCCAGTGTCCTATCTGCTTCCACAGGACTCTAATACTGACATGCAATGGGCAACTGTTCGTCTCCAATACGAACATAATCCTAATAAAGAAACAATCCATATTCACACACCGAATACGCGAGGGCCAAACGGAGAACAGATATCTGGAGAAGCCTTTGGCGTAGTTGAGCAAAGAGTTGCGACTGCTATAGGCCCCATGTTGGGCAAGGGTCTTGTCCGTGTCGATGCCAAGGTACGGAAGGGCGCTCCAAATGTAAGCCATTGACTTCATTATACCCTCCATTTTTAACTCTTTTTGTTCTCAAGCTTCCTATCCTCCCTCTTCAGCTGCTTGTCTACACTCCTAAAGGAAATATACCCGTTGTCGGAAACTACCTTGAGAAAATAAACCTTCTACTTGATCACCCAACTCCACCCCAGAGGCTGAATTATCATTATTACAACCCCCACAATCCTCCACCTGGTGGTCACAATCGCGTAATAATGGCCCAAAACAGGCTTTATGGACCTTCCGCGAATGATAATTCCCGCTGGTCCACTCCAGCGATGACAGGAAAGAGCGTTGAAGTGCAAAGAAGCCAGGTCGATGAAGTCTTTAGAAGTTTGAAGGATGGAGACGAGTTGATTGAGACGGAGCCGAGTGCGTAAACTAGGTATTACGTCTTCAAAGATTTCACAATTTTATATTCTCGCAGGTCCTGACGTGGCGACGAGGCTATATCCTCATCAGAAGAAAGCCCTAACTTTTTTACTGGAGCGAGAGCGAGAAACCCCTAGCCATGATGGCAGTTTTTCTTCCCTATGGCAGATGCGCACCAACCCATTGTCAGGGCGGATATCTTGGTTCCATATTGTCACTCAGAAGGAAGTCTTTCAAAAGCCGTTCGAAACTAAAGGTGCGATTCTCGCAGACGATGTAGGTGCACTTCTATTCTTCATGCTGGTCGGCGTCTCACTGGTGGGGAATAGATGGGTCTTGGGAAGACAATCACGTGTGTGTCCCTCATTGCGGCAACTTTGGCTTCTGCAAAAGCATTCGCAGCGGCCCCTCTGGAACCCCTTGAACCTCCTCCTAGTAGTGATGCAGTAGATCCCAATCACTTCGCCGGTAGCGTTTGGGGCATGCCTAACCCAGACGCTGCTACATCACAAAAACAAAAGGCCAAGAACGCAAAAAATCACGAGAGGCTGGAGGCTGAGTATGTGCGCGCTTCACGTATCAAGGCAAAAAGTCGTGCTACCCTCATCATATGCCCACTTTCGACAGTATCCAACTGGGAAGATCAGCTGAGAGAGCATTGGAAAGGCGAGGTGACCGTGTTTGGTGGTAGTGGTGGCACATGTCTGCCCGCCACCCCATCCCAATCCATGTCGCAGCTGAGCCTCTCCCTGACTAGTATGGACAGTGAAGACGACGCCAAACCACCTACACGAGTGCGCGTGGGCAATCCTCTTCGGGTGTACATATACCACGGGAATGCGCGTAGGCCCGATCCTGCTTTCCTTGCCGATTTTGACTGTGTCATCACGACCTTCGCTACGTTGGCTTCTGAATTTTCTAAGCAAACCAGATCCATGGCCGTTGCGGATGACGACGACGATGATGCAAATAGCAGTGACACCAATCCTGGGGTCGACTTTGACGAGCATGGGAATCAAATCATGAGGTTGCCCAAGGCAAAGAAGGGCGGCTTGAAGAGAAAGAAATCAACGATAGCCGGAATTGGAAATGGCAACTGCGAAGTCGTCAGTGCGCTTCAGAGTATACATTGGTTTCGTGTTGTCCTTGATGAGGCACAGTAAGTGGTTTTGTTCTTATCTTTGGGCCTTTATGTTCAAGTACCCATGTAGCTCCATCAAAGAGACCGGCACTGTTGGTAGTCGGGCCTCTTGTGACCTGACAGCTGACCGACGTTTATGTTTGACTGGTACGCCAGTGCAGAACAAGCTGGATGATGTCTTTGCTCTTATCAAATTTCTCCGTCTGGATCCATTTGATGACAAGAATATATGGACGGAGTTCATCGGCAGCCCTGTAAAGTTTGGGCAAACACTGGGCATTGCTCGTCTGCAAACAATAATGAAATGCATCACCCTTCGTCGAACCAAAGAGACGAAAACCCAAGATGGGAAAAAAATCCTCGATCTCCCTCCCCGGAATGACGAACTTCGTTACCTCCAATTCAACGCAGAAGAACGAGTTATCTACGACCAGTTTTTCAATGAATCAAAAGCCGAGTTTAACGAGATGTCGTCGAAGAACGAGGTGATGAAGAACTACGTCGGTATCCTCCAGAAAATTCTACGACTTCGCCAAATATGTGATCACTACGAACTCGTACAGGGGAAAGGCCTCGAGCAAACCTCTTCTCAAGATACTCCCTCCTATGAAGATCTTGTTGCCGACATCGTCAAGGATGGATTAAATGCTGCCCGCGCTGCAGCTGTCTTTGCCATCCTCAGAGAATCTGCTACAACGCAATGCGTCGAGTGTGGTGGGGAGCTCTGTATCTCCACTGAAACGCAAGGGGATGTCATTGACGGGCCTTCCTTGAAAAGAGTTCGGAAGGGGCGGGGCCCAGCATCCCGGGGATCAACTCGTGCTAGTAGCCCAACCACGCCACGACCTATTTTGACACGATGTCAACACCTCTTCTGTTTCGAGTGTTATCGGAATTCGATATGCCCTGGTTGGCCCAATGTCACTCCTGATACTCGACGGTCCTGCTCTGCTTGCCAAACCGGGCTTACGTCATTGGACGCAATTGAGATTAAACCAGAGTCCTCAGATGTTACGACTGTTAAGAAGAAGAATCAGAGGCGTGAAAAGAGGCAAAAAGGGCCATCAGAGGTTTTCAACCCCTCAACCAAGGTGAAGGCATTACTTGGTGATTTAATAGTGTTCTCTCGAGCAAACCCTTACTCGAGCAATTATGATCCTGCGTCTATCGAGGTTCAGATGGTCGACGACAAAGGAAAACAAGTCGATGATGGGGTGGTGAAGACCGTTGTATTGTAGGCCCGCATCAGCTGCTATGGCTTACTTTATTTGATCGATTTCTTCTTAGCTCTCAATGGACTTCCATGCTCGACAAGTATGTTCACCGTTCGCATCCTTAGAGCTCTGAACTGAGTATCTGCCCAGGATCGAAGATGCATTGGAGGCAGCAGGTATACATTACGATCGATTAGATGGTACGATGAAACGCGACGACCGAACGCGAGCTATGGACGAATTGAAGCACAATCCACGTTGTGAAGTTCTGTTGGTTAGCTTGAAAGCAGGAGGTGTTGGTCTGAATCTCACTGCCGCTCAGCGAGTGTATTTAATGGATCCGTATTGGTATGCCGCCTTACTGTTGGGATTGCGATTCGGCTAATGCAGGTATTAGGAATCCTGCTGTTGAGAACCAGGCTGTCGATCGTATTGTTCGTATTCCAACCTTGATATCGCTATGTGCATGCTGCTGACCGGTATGTAGCATCGTCTTGGACAGACTAGACCTGTCACCACCGTCAAATTGATCATCGAGGACTCTATAGAGGCTAAGCTCTTGGAAGTGCAGAGGAAGAAGATGGAGCTTGCAAACATGACACTCGGACAACAAAACTTTAGCAAAGCCGAATTATTGCAACGCAGGATGGAGGAGTTACAGGAGCTCTTCGGCTGAAGTATCATAGAATTTTATAGTACTATACTACATTTTAGTCTGCCTTTTTGGTCTCATTACGGTAATACCTATTGTGTGCAACAAAAAAGTCCAGGAGCGTGTCTCAGCAACGTGCCATAGCGTGATCAAAAGGCGAAATGAGCAGCATTCTTGCGGGAACCAAAGAGATAGACTGAATGAAGATCAAGTCAGTACAGTGGCTTCTGTATATGTGACGCTGACATACCAATGACCTGACTCACAAACAAACCAATAGTGACACCTGCAGCAACAGAGATCATACGCAAAGCTAACGAGAAACCGCCAGAGTACTGTTCAGCCGAGCTATGATAAGTCTGTGTGAGTCCGCCTCCTTGAGCTATTCCCGACTTGAAGGAGAATAAGTAAAAGCTGATGGAATGGTTGAAAGCAAGCTTTTGACCCACAGGTACCAGAAACAAGACGCCGGTGACCATAGACGTAAATGCGGTTCCACGTACTGCTCGCGAGTAAATGTTTCCAAGTGAACCAATAACAAAAGCACCAGTAGCAGATACAATGTCAATTCTTCCTGGGAGTGCAATGCTTGTCGCTCTATTGGCCGCATATGCGCAGCAGGAAAAAGTAACCATGACAAGTAGCTGCCACTGATTCCAAGCTTGGAGATTGGACAGAGAGGAACACGTCGAGTAAATAGGGACAAGAAAGAACATGGTCCACCATGGTGCAGGTTGCTTGAACCAGGGTTCCAATGCATCACGAGGGCAGCCTAACAAACAGCGACCCCCAATGTCACGACTCAACTATGCTTGATCATTCTGTCTTACCTTTGACCACGTTAAGCAACTGGCTTGAGTTCCCTTGAGCAAGCACTCCTGTGATACTTTGGAAAGGGGTCGATCCGTTGAACATTGTAAAATTTCCGTGCGTGTAGATCGAATCTGTCGGTGTGTTACCTCGATAGTATGCGCGACGAGCGCGCCGATCGACGACCAAGTACAGATCGGAGCCGATGGTAAGACCAAAACCCTACGTAGCATCGAGTGAGGATGAAGACGAGCGACGGTGGGGCTTACCAGAAATAGTGTGTAAATAATTGCGTACACGATCCTGACTGACCCACAAAAAATGTTTCTGGACATGAGTTCGAGTGCGCTGGTTACTTTAAAAAAGTTCGTTTCATCATTCGTGAGGTAGTGCAACCAGTGTGGTACTTACGGACGGTGAATCCAGGGAGAATGACCACCACTCCAGCCGAGGATATCGCACTGTAACAAAATAGATGTCCAGGGATGCTGCTCAATCCCCGGGCTACGAATGCAACAATTATCGACACCGATATCCTAACGAGCAATCACGAATCAGGTTCAGTGATATTTTTGAAGAACATACAACTTACTCGTAGACGTTGGCATACATAGAACTTTTATTGGCCGCGTTTAAACCGAGATACTGTAAACAGCAGGCGCAAGCCCCACTGATCCATAAATCGATTGGCGACCCACCAAATGACAAAACACATATAATTGCGGCACAGACAAAGGCAAGAATGCAGCGTACAAGCAAGGGATAGATAGGGGGAGACTGCAACAGCCTTCTGAGAGCTTCTGTCCCTGCTTCAGCGCCCATGATGTCGTGCAATACATCGCGGTACACCATGTGGACTTTGTGGAGAGAAGTTAACGCGATGCGGCCTGTGGCGCGAACAAAATGGGTACGGCTTGATCTGGTATCTCCATTGCGTATAGATACAATGATCATGTTCGGGAGATGGACAAACTCTTCAAGAATGATCGTATAATACTTATCAACAAGCTTTTTGGGACAAAGAAAACGGTAAGACTCACCGGCCTGAGCATCGAGGATATCGGAAGCTGCCTTGAGTTGCGATTCAATCCTATGAGAGGGCGCTCCGAAGGACAACAACGCTTTTGCCAGCTTGAGAATGAATTTTCGGCGGTTGGTCACGTCTATGACAACTTTGAAGTGAGTTCAAGAATGTTCAACGTCGATAAAGGAACACTATCGACCTTCGACATTGTTGATGATGGCCGACGTTGTGTTTTTCGTGCGCACAATGTTACGAAGAGGAAGAAGTGTTTTGGCTACTGAGGGCCAACGCGTTGAATCCGTTCTTGACATGATGACCGACGGACGTGAAAGAGGATATAAGGTTATAATTGGCATAACATGGGTAATTACATAAGGCAGGTTCAACGATACACAATAATTATGATACAAAAAGCACGCATGATTCACCATATTTGAGGAGCAGGTGGCATATAGTCATTGGGTAACAGGAATGCATCCATACCATTCTGGGTGAACGAGTTTCCCCCCAAACTTTGGTCCGAAATCCAAACAGGCAGCTGCTCATTCGCAGTCGCCTCAAATCCTCGCCATATATGTTCTGCCTCAGGAATACCGCTGTGATGCGAGTAAAGTTGCTGATGCTGCATTTGTTGTGATTGGTGATGTGTTGTCATTTGTAGTTGATGTTGTAGACCTCCGCCACTCAGATGCATCTGGTCGGAAAATGATGCATCGTACTGGGGTGAAAAGGGTTCCTGATGCCTTGGATGCGCAACGTGACCAGAACCTGAGACATTCCCTACGGAATGATCCAAAGACATAGTCGTTGGCCGATGTGGTTCACGGGTATTTTTGGGCGAGCGGGAAGACGATCCTGACTTTCGTTTGTTTGACCGCTTCAACATGAGTTGAAGTGTTAATGCGTAACGTTTACCAGGTACTAAAGCAGTTTTGAGACAACATATGACTACCTGAAGGAAGAAACACTCGTACCTTCTGACATGAGCTGAGCTAGGGTTTCAACTTCTCCTCTAATTTCTGACATGTTACAGTCATTTGGGCTAAGTTGACATCAATGACTATGGAAATGAGAGGGGAAAATTATAAAACATACAAAAGACGTGCTAATCGTAGCAGAAATGACGCAGCAAATGTAGCAGTCGCATGTGTATAGTGTACAGCTGATGGGAGTTAGTTTGGCATCATGGACGACAACTGGATTGTAAGGAGGAAGTAACATACCATATTTCAAGCCTTCCCGGTAAGTCGGTGAATTGACGGTGATATCAAGCCCTTGACGCGCAATTTGAATAGAATGAATCGCAAGCTGGCGTTGCTGAGGAGGCATATTCTGTACATCTTCAGGTCCATTGATACCCCTCAAAGCCGTGGCGTTGTGAAAAAGTTCAGCATGCAAGTGTTGAATTTGGAGACTCTGTCGATAGAATGCTATCAGAGTGGTTAGGATGCACTTTCACTACCCCAGCGATAGAGCTAACCTGCATTCTCGTACTTCTGGGAAAACGCGTGATCCCAGACCTTGAACCAGTTGGTAAATTCGACATCGGCCTCTCGAAGTCTGACAAAGTGCTCGTCTCTGACAGGACCTTCGATAGGAGACATGTCGTTATTGATTCTTTCCCGAATGGCCATAAGTTCGACTGTTGAAACAAGGCGCATATCGTCTTCAATCGCCAATGGATGTTGCAGCAGCAATCGGCACTCTTGTATAGCTTCGTCATCCTTTAGCACCGCGGGTCGTCCGGTACCATAAGAAAGCCTGCTCAAAAGGTTGCATAAATATACGTAGTCAATGAGGGTAGGACACTAACTGATGCTCAAAGATATATAAACAAAACCACGTGCGAGCAGCAACTACTAGTTCCCTGTCTTCCACAGGGTCTGCCTTGTGGGCCTTCATCCGCCGGACGAGCCGTGGCCACGCTTTGTGCATTGCTAAGCATATAGATCAGAAACAACGGTTCGGAGGAAGAACCAAGTACTCACATAGTTCCATAGCCATGCGCACTGCATGGCCACCACTCAACCAACCATTGTCAGACCAGCCCGATACGAGGACTGCCATCGACAATTTATTTCAACCCGACGGATGAAGAAAGAAAACATACTCATTGCTTGTACGGCTTCAGTTCGCATGACAGGGGCGAACAAGGTGGCACAAGAAATTGTTTGGACCTCTTCCAGGATTCTGAGATGAACGTCGCTTGGGGCGCCTATCGCAGGTCAAATGGGCTTGAGGGCTTTCAAAGTCATCAGAACACATACCTCCACCATCGCGGACTCGTGCTGCTACCATACAGATACAATCGACAGCGAAAGGGGAACGTTCATGAAGAGCATCAAAAGTATCGTGGGCTACATCAAAAACAGACCTGGCATTTCCGAATGATTACATGGGTAGACAAATTGAGTGAAACTACTCACAGAAAGGTCGAACAACCGTCATAGAAACTGATTTGTGATTTGTTGGATCATTAAAAGCGGGAAGAAAAAAAAAGATAGGGAACCAACATCTTAAAAAGGGCCCTGGCTTCGTTCTCCGTAATAATGTTCTTCGTCACAACTGCGAAAAACAATTAATGGTGGATGGGGTTCGGCAATATTCATTATGTACCATCAGGGAAAGTCAAGCGATGATTGTGACGAATTTTTCTGCGCTTTGATGGTCTTCCTTGTCTGTCAGGGGATGGCGTGCGAGCGCGACTATGTGTTCCACTGCTATCTCCATTTTCCTAATCGAGAAGGTTGAAGCTTTACATCATGAATCGAAGTTTCGAAGCGCTTACTTTAGCAGCTCTTTCAATAGCAACATCAGCCAATCCTCTCAATACTTCCCATGGTGCGACGAGGCCGGAAGCAGGTAGCTCTCCGTTGTCTTCGTCCTCAAGGTCTGATGAGTTCGTACTCGCCGCATTCGACGTGGCATGTCTCTTCGACCCAGAAGCGTGATTTCTTCGGAAAGGGTGAGAATGCGGATTGTCTGATGCTTGGTATCGAAGGGAGGAAACAGTGGTCTGTGCTGCGGGAGGGCCCATAGATGAGATGCTGGAGAAGGGTGGCAATACTGGACCCTGTCCTGAACCATGATTATAAGTGTGCGGCGGGGCTGGAGGTCCGTGATAAGTCTGAGAGGCCACAGCAAAACTGGGATCAGTAGAAGGCGGGGCCTGAGGAGGCATAGAACTCTAGTATTACAAATTAGGCAAAACAAATCCAAGTTGCCACGAATTATTGACCTGATGAGACGAGGAGAATGTGCTAACTCCCCCCGGAGGAGATGGATGCATTTCTGTCATATGTTGATGTGTTGCTGTTGGGGTTGACATCGACGGTGAATTCACGTTGGGTGAGTGTTGATGGAACGGCTGAGGGTACACCGATGGCGATCGAGCATTAAAGCCTCCACCACGTAGATGTGCTACCAGTTCTGACAGAGTGTTCGAAATAGTCGTTTGTGTGTGGCGAATATCAGCAACATGGGCCTCTAGACTTCGGATGCGTCTGATCCCCACACCGTCAGTAATGCGGGTTATGCTCCAGCAATCACCTGCAGAGTTGAACTTACTCAAGACCAGCTTCCCCGGTGAGGGTAGCTTCTCTGGATGGTTTCTCAAAGAGGCACTCAAGGTTGGTGTTGCGGCACCGTTTACAAGGAGGGTTATCAGCCCCCTCACATCTCATCTTCTGTTTCCTGCATGCATTCTGTGAAGCAAAATGAGCAGAGGTACATTTTCAAAATAAAACAGCTAACGCAAGCTCCTAATTTTATCCACGAGGGATCCGTGAGTCGCAAAGCAGCACACAAGTGATGAAGGAGCATACGGGGAACACGGTTCAGGGTTTTGACCACTGGCTTGATATCCCGTTTCTCGGGTTTCTCATCGATTTCCAACTTTTGAGGTCCCTGAGTGATTCCAGTTGGATCCATCGAGTTGCGCTGAACAGATATAGAGTGGACACAGTGGTAGTTGGAAAGATTGTGGGGAAGGTGGTCAACTTCAACTCACGGGAATAAATCGAACCAATTTGGAAATGTCACGGGCCGGACAACTCCAACTTCTCCGATTTCCAGCCAGCAGTTTGGAACAACTTATTACAGCCAATCGTAAATCACAATGAATGAGGAAAATATGAAGATTAGCTGATGAAGCTTTGAAGTGACACTCCCTCTCTGTCTCTCTTACCTTTTAAATTTATTATCATGAATGATTTCAATGACTGACACTCTTCAAGTTCTGAAACAGGCTTCAACTCAAACACTTGTGTAACTATTCAATACTTTAAAAAATAATTATTCTGGCAGATTGAATGGATCGAGACCCATGTTCTCAGAAGACTCCCTGTACGCAGGATGATCTGAGGATGCTGCCTCGTTTCTTGATCATGATGAAGTTGTTGGAGGTGGGAATTTCGTGACTGGCCAAATATCAACAAAGTTAATTAGGTTCGACCAACTGCCAAGTGGATAAGAGAAGTCAGATCAAGATAATGGATACCGCATTTCGCAAAATCGATATTGACCAGTACGACGAGGATGTTCTCCACGAATCTGAGTTATACGACGCAGATCCGCGCGACCCTTCTCAGGTGCTAGAGGAAGCCAAGCAACGGCAAGCATCCGTACGCACTTCTCTGGCAAGGCAAGAGACCAATCCTCTTCCTTTTGAACTGCTCAAACATCCTTTCACCATTTAGGAATGATGTGCTGGGGGCATTATCGACAATTCTAGAGAACGCGCCTTACGGGCCTAATGTCGATCAAGCCAAGGTGTGCGACGAGCACTTCTTACTTGGCCACCCTGACTCTTAGTAACTGCAGGATATCACTCTCCAAACTCTGCTCACAATACTTAATACAACGAAGGCCACCGAAATACCTGCTGTTGTCAGGTCCCTTTCACAGGATGCCCAAGACACGCTTATGAAATACCTGTACAAGGGAATGGCGATGCCAGGGTGGGGAGACATCAGTGGCAGCGTGCTGCTAGGATGGCACGAAAGGGTAAGTTGTTCTATAACTGGGAGTTCTTCGAATACAAGTTTAGCCGTCACCTGGGATCTAGTTGACCGAGGTCGCGGGGACGGGGTGCATAGTTCGAACGATGACAGACCGCCGGCTTGTATAGAAGAGTATCGCTGACTGTGCTATTTATAATGGGAAGATCCGTGAGTGGGTGGTTGCGGCAGTTGTAAAATATATGTTGGTTTTTCACTAGCCAGGCATGCAGTGGTCTTCCAAGCTGCCAAGATCGCCATAATACTGTAAGACAAGGAAGGCTGTCATATACCTAGTATGTGCATGTACATTATTTGCCTTGATGCCTGACACATTTTCTCGCTGCAGGAACTCCAACTGGAAGCTCCTGGCAAAGATTAAGTGGTTTAAGATGCTCGCAATTGAATCGTTGGAAAAGCAGATAGTACTTCTCTTCTTGACCAGGGTCTTTGTGATTCGGAGGGTCACACTGTACATAAGTACTACAAACGTGTCTTCGCATTGGGTCCTATTTGTAAAAATTGTTTATACGGTCTACATAATAATAAGGCTGGGTATCTCGACACGAGTTAGTTCCCGACACGATGTCGCCTGAAGGCTGCTTCTACGTCTGCGGCCGTATACTCGAGGGCTACGCCTGTATCGGAGTAACACTGAGCAATTCTTTTGCTAAATAACTCTGTGATCCTCAGAAGCTCCTCTTCGCAAGCCTTCCAGACCCCCACCAGCGCCGTCCCAGTAACAACTCCGCCGCTGTCCTCAGAGGTCGTCTTTCCAGAGGCTTCCGCAAAATGCTTTCCAACACGAACAAACAGGGTATCGACGTGTTTTCGTACGTCTTTGGAGTTGTATTCTCGGACAACCTTCCGCAGTGACGCTTTATTGTATATGTTGTTACTTGCAACTTCAGTGGGAGTCGTACTTTTTAACAGACGTTCTACGCCTTCAAAGTAATCCTTGAGGCGTACGTTTAAATAAACACTCATACCATGAGTATTCATTGAACCGACTCACAATGATTCGGGCGAAAGGTCTCCTGAGGATGATTTTGACATATGCGTTCAGATTTTCGTCGTAGATCACTTCTGCTCGACGACAAAATACGTTCACGGAGCCCACCTCCAGAAGAGAAGTATCGGCAACAAAATGGTGCATATTTTCTAGGTATTTGCATAAATATATTGATCCCCCTCGAAGACGTTGCAAGTGGCCCAACGTACCTATCAAAATCACGTGATAGTTAAGTTGTCCCTTGTCCTCGCCTTCTCCATCCATCTTCGCCATTTGTTTTAATGAGTCAAAGATGGACTGGACGATTCTTTCATAGGCTGCATCCACGCTGGCGCGAACTTCGAGACCATCGGCTCCTATTAGCTGATTTTCTACTCGGCCCACATAAGTGGGAAAGTATTTGACGAATTGCGCTACCCCATGCCGCTTCTTACTGCTCAATTTGGTTTGTTCAATGGCAGTTATTTGCTCTTTCTATTGAAGAGTGAATTCTAGAAATGCGATAGCAAACAGATCAGAACTGACGATATGACGCTCGAAGATCCCTTTCAGTCGGGTGTGCTGTTTTTCCAGTGTCGTCGCAAGAAATTGGTTTCCGCGGTCTTCTGTATCAGCAAGGAAGCGTTCGAGGCATGCGATAGTTCCAATTATTTCTCTGTCATGGTGTGATCAAATAGAGTGATTCTTCTAGATCTTAGCCTTGCTTACATTTTGTCCTTTGCCAAAATCAGGTCAACCCAGGTCTTGAGCTCTGCAGGCAAAAAGCCAAAAATGAGGTCCATAGCGCCACGGACCAATTTCAGTGTCGATTGGCTAAGGCCTGCGGCCCGTGTTGCTTGGCGCCTGAAGTAATTGTCCAGTCCCATGTAATCAGCGAAGGTCAAGCCGGCTTCATTGATCTGGAGAAAATCTGTGATAAATTCGCCCTCCCGGTGAATTGCAGGGGTGATTTGGTGGAGAACGAGACCGAAAATCTAATGCGTATGTGTGTGGTAATTGAGTGGCTAGGAACGAAGACAGACGAACTTCTGATGCCCTTGAATCTCCGTCTGATATTTTGTCCTTATCTTTGCTTCGCCCTTCGATGGGAGATCGAATGATGGTGCCCGCTCGACGCATACCGACCGAACTCTTCGATGCACCAGTGGTGGGCATTGAGCTAAAACCTATTTGATGATTTAGTGCACTTGAGGTGGCACAGATGAGAAAAGTACTTTGATCTTGGCCGTCCTCTGGAGTTCTCTTCACCAAGGCAATGCAGGCTGAGAACAAGGTTTTCATTTGTGTGCTATGTAGATTACTAGCAACAGAGAAATATGCCTGAAGAATCATGCGGATAAGTGACGAGTATTTTATATTTTCCATCACGTACGGCACAGAGTTTTGCGTAGACAGACTCATCCATCTCTTTCAAATAAAGCATCAATCCGGAATATCTTCCAAGGTAAGCCTCCATTTCTTCATGAGAGATTAACGTTGGCTTTTCCCGTGAATTGGCGGATGTTACTCCATTCGTTTCGCCGAGTAGCAAAGTTGACTATGTATGAAACTCAGGGGAAATCATACGCAACTGGTACATGACGTACCTGTGCAGTGAACATGATAGATAAGAAATCGAACATTCGTTTACAGAACTGGATGTTGTGTGTACGATATTCTTGGAGGCGCTCCATTGTCGCAGCCATGTCTAGGGGGTTCAGAATCAGCTGGCTATTGTAAGCGATGATAGCTTTGAATACCAGTGTCACGACCAGCCTGTAGGGCCTTGTAAAGCTGTGCAGCAGCTTCCTCCAGACGTTCCATGCTTTGAGGCTTTTCCAAAGATTCCTGCGTGAGTGTTACCAAAGATATCTGATCCACGTTGACGGTTTGCTAGATAGGTTCTGCCTGAATCACTGCGGTAAAGTCAGAAGCAGGGCCGCACGAACCAAAAGAGTTTCAAGTTCGGCTAACAACGCTTTTTGATTCTGAGTTTGGACCTGTAGGCCTCGATTTTGTGATTGTATGTATAGGATGTCATCGGAAACGGTCTTACAAAAATTCAGAATAAACTATATCAACCAAACAGATTGGCTCACATTGAGATGTATCTTGTATGACGAGACAAGGCTATCCATGCTGTCCAATTCTGAAACAGCATCGTCCAGGTATTTCAGAACAATGCCTATTCGGTCATCGAATTCCAGAAAGGAGTGTATGTTCGCCTGGATGTAGGTTAGAAGTGAAAAATACTGCACAAAGGCCAAACCTTTTCAAGCGCCGTCAATTCATCGAGAAGGCGAGCCTCTATGAGGTCTGCCGCACCTCTTGACGATTTTCTGGCAATTACATCATCACTTGCCCATTCATAACCTTCGATCATATCCTCTACATTCGTCATAGTCGTCGAAGCATTCTCGTCATCACCTTCAGTATCCGCATTGGCGTTTGTTGCCCCCGACACCAGCCGATCCAGAGCAGCTTGATTGGCGGGGTCATAGAACGAGATCCGTGCATTAGGATCTCGACGAAGTGCCGCGTCAGATGTGCCGATAGTAGCACTAGGTGAAGATTGTTTCCGGGCACGATTAGGTCTTGGTGACGGCGGTCTGCTTTTATCGGATGGTATTATGAGGGAAGAGAATATGGCATCTCCAGATTGAGGAAGTCGTTCCGGGATGGGTGAACGAGGGGCCGCTACTGAGTTGAGAGGAGATACGTCATTTGTTGGTCGGAAGAGTTTTGAACGAGTCCCGACAGTTTGAGGGGGGACAGCAAGCGAGGGTGGACGACTGGCGGACGAATCGCGTGTATTGGCTGCTGATTGTGTATAGGAGGGATTAGTGTTGCTGGGAGACGGAGCACGTGCGGTGGTAGTAGTCTGTAGACGTGAGCTTATTGCTGAATTTGGCGGAACCTCGCTCTCTTGATCGACCTGCGAAGGCGTGCGGGGGCGTAGACCGCTTTTGGCAATGCGGGAGTCTGATGGAAGATATGAGCTAAGAAACTATGAGGATCACTGCATTCAGAAGGCACACCTGTTACTTTCTCTGTTTCTATATAACCATCAAGCTGCAGGAAAGATCCTGGAGCAACAGTGCGAAAAAGCTGGACAAGCGCATCTAAGAAATTGGCCTGGTCGCCCTGGTTCTCGGTTTGCCATCGGTATGTTCGAGATAGAGTGATATTGAAGGACAGAGGCTGCAGAGTAATGGACACCATTGCAAAACTTTCCCAAGATAAACCTACAACTTACATTGACAACTTCGATAGCTCGAAGCTCTGGTAACCTCCATGTTTTGCCAACGGAAAATGTACCGTTTGTATTCAACTTAGACTTGTGTATGAACCCGCTCCCATTGCTGGCCTCTAAAAGTGCATTTACTTATCACTGTATTGTAGGTTGTTCGGTTGTCACATACGAGAGAGAAGAATGTAGCGAGGCTTCCTTCCACCACCCTCAGGCCCTGCGTCTTCCCATATCTTGACATGCGAGACATATGTTTCTTCAAGATTTCCTGTCGCGTTTCGTCTTGAGAAAACAGAAGCGATTATCTTTTGACGTTGTTCTGCCATGAATGAACGTCCTTAGCACTGGCAGTGGCAGGGTCCTAAGAAACGGCACGTGAACGTCTGATCAATCATCATCATGTCAGAGTCACAGAAGGTCACAGAGTCATCATCAAAATCATTAGCCCTTTGTCCCCAATTTGTCACACACCTCCAATCGTTTTTGAAGCTACGCAAGAATTATGTAGCATCTTGACCACAATTGCAGTCGCCTGACAAAAAGATCACGTTCGATCATGCAGTAAAATCCTCTCATCGTCGCCAGGCATTGGGTGGTTGTTCATTCAACTTCATTGATCAATCCTCAGTTCAAAACAATAACAAGACCAGGCCGACTTTCAAACAATTGGAATACTTTGTTTCGACAAGTATAAGATATGAATGGATCTTTTCGTATGTGGCATTCCCAAGCGCCAGTCGCTGAACCCCCTCTTTTCCTCAACCTTACCTCTTACTTTGCTGCAGGCCAGCTATCGCATTCTAATGGCACTTACCGACAACGCCGAACCGCTTCGTTCCCTTGCTATGCTTGCCCTTGAACACGGTTGTAACCAAAATAAAGTCTCGCCTTTAATAAACGACGGGATTGCGAAGGATGTACTACCGAGATCGAAATCCGATGACACGCCAATCATAACTGCTCCTAGTCCACCGTGTCCCACCATTCAACGCAGCCCATTTACGAACTCAGTTCCATACAATTCTTCCCGAAAGTTCAACCCCAAACGGCGTGTCCCTCACAGGCCTTGTAGACGACCACGAAAAGAAGAACAAACTGTTCTAGAAAGAAAGCGGAAGGAACCAATGACTCAAATAGCGATACGGAAAGCCCAACTATTAGAGGCTTCGAAGATCGTCACGCTAGACAACTCTCCCGTCAATTCTCAACAGTACGATCTTTTACGGTTGATTTATGACAATATAACCACCAATCCCATACAACATTGGAGGGTTTTGATTGCTATTGTCATACACAGGTGAGATATTCGCTTCTTTGAACTAGATTTCACGTCTCACCAGCCTGCAGAACTCCCGATCAGGTGAAAAATTGGTTCGCAAACGAAAGGCAGAGATGTGCACGCGAACATATACCAGTTCCAACATACCATCACTTGGAGGGAACGGGCATACGTCTACTTTGGAAAATAGTTGACCTGTATCCCGGTGAGACATGGTCTGACAGCTTTTTTGAGGGTATTCTACGGGTTTGTTATTTGAGGATCATTCTTAATCATAAACGAGCCCAACGCATAAATATTGCACATTAATCTTCCTACATGTAATTGACACCAGCAGTCATCTTCTATATACATCTTCGTAAGGTAGTCATAATGTAATTTTATCAAAAGGTGTCCAAGCACTCAGTACTCAAACCGTAAACGAGTTTAAATGGCTAGTCTGATGCCTGTGGGACAAGATCGTAGTGATCAGACGAACGTTTTGAAGTCATGAAACGTAAGAGCCAATTGAACTGATTGGGCGAAGCTCTTTTGACTTCCCCATTCCTAAGTACCTGGTAGCGATTTCCCCTCCACACAACCTCGTCCCCAAATATCGCGAATAGATAGATAGGCAACGCGAGGAGTTCACGCGCAGCCCATGCAGCCAAGAATTCCCATCGTATAGAAGAAGGTAGTGGATGGCCAGCAAGAGATGCATAAACATCCAGATCAACATATAGCCAGAGAGAGTAATGAAGAACGAGGGTCACCCAGGACGGAATAGCGAAGAGGTATCTGAGAGATACAGTTGCTATGATAGATAACACAACTGTCTCTGTAAAAGGCTCTAGGAGCGTTGCAGCGAGAACCATGTGCTTCCGAACACGAATCCAGCGTACCCGGCGCCAGATATAATCAACGAGGGTCATGTTCCCCACAACGTTGCGGGCAACATCACAAGATAGGTCGTGGCGCATGCCTAGTTCGTGCCACAGAGCACTGGCAATCATGTTATCTTCGGCAAGAAACCGGCCAAATGCTGGGAGACCATGCTCCACGTGGACATTATGGTTTAGCCCTTCTGTAGAGGGAGGCTTCAACGATCCATTGACACGTTCAATATCCGAACGGCGATACAAATTGGATTTGCCGACAACGCATGATTCGATCGCGACAGTGTTGATAGCAATATACATTTTGGCGTGATTCGTGTTCAGAAACGCTTCTTCCATTCTTGATCCTAACTTTGCCTCATTGGCAAAAGCAAAAGGAACATGATGAACAACAGCAATTTTACGACGGGAGGCAGGGGAACCCGGTGGAGGTGGGCCGTCAAGGGCATCGACAGAACGTGCCAGGGTATCTGGGTGTACCATGACGTTTGAATCGAGAACCCATAATATGTCGTTGGCAGCTTGCCGGTAGGAACGAATGAGGTTGTTAACTTTGGGATTCACACCGACTACTTCCTCCCCTGTTATATTTTTCAGAACCGTTTCACGCAACAATACAGAAGTCGTCAAACCTATGATAATTGAAGCGTTTACGCGAGGGTATTTCGACATCAAGTCTCGGGCTATAGGAAGAGCTTGATCGGTGACTTCTGCGACAGAGAAGATAATTTCAAAGTTGGGATATTCCTGCTGAAAAGTGGATTCCAAGTTTTCATAGAGATTCGTGTCAAGACCTTTAAGGGGTCGCAACACAGACACACCCGGGGCGGAGGGGGATGTGGACAGGGGTGAACGAGGGCGTAGTCGATATCGGCGTCGGCTAAAAGCAGAGCACATTGAAGGGGTCAATAGAAATAGAAAGCATTAAACGCACGCAGCCCAACAACCGAGGAGACCAATCGACCATAGTGATGTATACCATGCTACACCCACCAGGGACAGTCCAAAAAGCACCTTGTCATGATAACCTTCGTGCATGTGTAGCGGGGGAACCACTGTGGACAATATCGATGGCCAAGGTTGAACGTGTCCTGTGGTGACTGGTCGTGACAAAGCGTGGCTAACGGTCTACTCTGTTAAAGACGCCGAGTATTTCGGATTGGCTAAAATTCTGTAACTTGCACTCAACCAGGTTTCCAGAGCGGCCTTTTAGTCTATTAGTTGTTACTGTATGTAGTCTAGTTTGGGTTTAAAATGTACAGTATAGAAAGATAACAGATCCATTTCTTTGGCATGCGACGCCGTCGCAAACGCAGTATTCCAAAAAGCTTTACTATATTGGGAAAAATCACAACAATTGCAACATGGACCGGTGAGGACCGGTGAGAGTTCAAGATTCTTGCTCCGAGTCTACTAGGAAGCACAGCCTGGCGTCGAAACATCCTCATGGAACGCGTTCAACAACTTGCAGCCCATCTCAGCGGACCCTCCTCTGGACGCGCGATATTGGAACGCAAAGACCCTAAAGATGTCGTCATTACGATGGCTATTCGCTCCCCATTGTGCAAGGCAAAGAAAGGTGGATTTCGTGATGCAAGGTTCACATTTATGTCTCCCTTTCGAATACTGTTAATGTAATTTAGGACTGACGAGCTCATGCTTGAGATTTACAAGGTGTGTAATACATTCCGTTCAACAACATACTGCTGGGTCTGATGACTTGTGGGACGCTCAGCAATCTATCTCTCACTCTCACGTCGATCCTTCCATCGTTGGAGATATATGCGTCGGTACCGTCCTCACTCCTGACGCCCCGTATGTTGCTCGTGCTGCAGCACTTGCAGCGGGCTATCCAGAGACAGTTCCCGTGCAGGTCGTCAACAGATTTTGCTCCAGCGGACTCATGGCGGTCACCATGATCGCCAACCAAATTCGGAGCGGACAGATTGAGGTGGGCCTTGCCGTCGGTGTGGAAAGCATGTCCGAAAAGTAATATCTTATTTTAATACCATCTTCGTATCAGCTTACACTTTCCTCAGCCCTGATAAAGGTGGTCCGTCGCAAAGTAACTTGATATCAATAAATCCAGCTGCAAAAGACTGTACGGAACGTATGGGTTGGACTAGTGAGAACGTAGCAAGCGATTTCCACATCACTCGCGAAGAGCAAGATGAGTATGCTGCAATGTCGTTTCAACGTGCTGAGAAGGCGCAGGAAGCGGGATATTTTTCAAAGGAAATCGTTCCCTTCACCGTATTTCAGAAGGATACCTCGACGGGGGCCCGTAAGCAAGTCGTCATCACGGTGGATGACGGTATAAGGAGCGGAACAACCAAGGAAGGCCTCTCAAAGATCAAGCCAGCATTTCCACAATGGGGCAATTCAACTACGACCGGAGGCAACGCAAGCCAGACCACCGACGGAGCCGCTGCAGTTCTCTTGATGACCCGTAAGAAGGCGGAAGAACTAGGTTTGAAGATCCTTGCGAAACACTGTACGACAGCACTCGCAGGTAAATGGCAGCCCGTCATGTATTATGACTTCAACTACATCTGCTTATGTCTTTCTAGGTGTGCCACCTCGGATCATGGGCGTTGGACCTGTGTATGCCATCGCCCGGGCCATCAAGACCAGTGGTATCAGCTTGGATGATGTAGATTTATTCGAGGTCGGTCTTTTTGTAGAAAAATTGACATATCTGACCTGGTGCATTTTCTGTGGACCTCTAGATAAACGAAGCTTTTGCATCTCAGTGTATCTACACCATAAAGAAGCTCAACATACCAAAGTAAGAGCTTATTCTTTCTCCCTTACGAGATACATGACCATTGACCCTTGCAGGGACAAAGTAGGACACTAGTCGCATCGTCATTCAGTCCACTGATTGAGCAAACTGACTGATTCATAGGTAAACGTCAACGGAGGCGCTATTGCGTTTGGACATCCTCTAGATAAGTTTTTTCTTTACGAAAACTCTCTCTTACTAACTCTCTTGGCGGTTTTTACGCTGCACTGGCACTCGACAGATTGTGACAGGTTTGAACGAACTCTCCCGACGAAATCAGAAGGTATGAAGAGTACTGCTTGCTGTTGTATGCGAGGCATTTATCCTTGATAATATAGATTTTGGTAACTTCCATGTGCATCGGCACTGGAATGGGAGCAGCAGCCATCTTCGTGCGGGACTGAGTGTGTTTGGCGGCTATGGCACTTCCGACCATTCTATGAGGATCAGCAACGCCGTTGGCCTTGGATGGTGTCTGTCATGTTTGTACATTACCAATATGTACTCATAAATAGTCGATCAAAGCTCATGAGTGATGGTTATTTGGGAGGGCACTGGCCAGTCTATCTAATGTACAGTCAGGCCCTGCATGGTTATAAATCCTCTTTTATCTAGCCACGGTACGTATCCATACGTGTTCAAGTTATTATTCGCATAATTGACTCCAAGTCCTGTTTCTGAATCCCCCATTTCTTTAGAGGCTTCTTCATGAATATGAATGCATATTAGCTAAAATGATAAAGTCCAATGATATATCCCGCATTTTCAGCTTCGAAAAATTCGAGTTTGGAAAAGGCAAGAAAAAGGAGAAGTTTCAATGCCAGCCACAGTCTCGTGAGTGAATTCCCACGGCGATATGGCAACACATGCCCGTTCAACGGTCACCGGCCCCCTTCCTTTTTAACCCTCACCTATTTTGTACAATCCTCTGTTTCCTTCTCTCGTCTTTCCTTTAGGTTTTCATCAACCACTACCCCGCCGGCATAATGTCTGCCAATTACAATGCTGTAGGGGGCTCATCACCATATGGCTCTGGTGACCCTTATTACAATGAATCATCCGGTTTCATTACTCCTCATCCGGCCAAGAAACGCACAAGCAATTGGGTCAAGATTGGTATCCCTGTTCTCATTCTTGTCATTATTGGTGCTGTTGTCGGAGGCGTCTTAGGCTCAAGAGCTTCCAAGAGCAGCTCGAATGGCGGCTCTAGCAGTTCCTCGAGCGGCGAAGCTGCAGCGAGCTCTGCAGCGAGCGTCAAGCTAGAAGTTGGCAGGTTTGCAACCGCTACTAACAGCGCCTACATGATGCCTGTGTATCCTTCAACTGTGAGTGAAAGCCTAATTCTCCATCTCTCACAAACTCATGTGAACTGGCCAGACAAACACTGCAGCATTTACGTCCCCCACATTCACCTCTACCAACAACGCCGCCCTCACCTGGCCCGAAGATCCTTTCCAGCCCTCGAAGCCTGACGTACTTACGACTCGTACCGATCGCCCTCGCCTAATCGCCCCAGCTTACAAATGGCAAGCCTTGCCTACCCTGATCCAAGGGGACCCTTACCTCAAGGGTTGGAATGACACTATCTTTGGAAACGCGACTGCCTACTACTCAGCATCACCCGTTAAATACAATCTCGATGGTGGGAGTGGTATCCTTGACAATGCACGTGAAATCAAAATGAGGATCAAAGCCTTTGCATATGCTTACCGCCTCTCCAACGACACGAAATGGGTCGACCGCACTTGGGCTGAACTTCAAGTAAGCAATTGAACTATATATCATCCTCCTACTTACGAAGAATTTTAGAATGCTGTGGGTAAAGGCGACGCCCCTTTTGGGCCGAATAATGACACTAGGTGGAACCCAAGTCATTTCCTTGATACGGCCGAGTTGACTGCAGCTTTCGCAATTGCATACGACTGGTTGTACGAGCAATGGACCGATGATCAGAAGGGTCAAATTCGGAGCAGCATAATCACTTACGGACTTCAGCCGGGCGTCACTCAGTCCACCACTCCTGTTGGATGGTGGAGAAATAATGTTACAGGAAATTGGAACTGCGTCTGCAACAGTGGCCTGACCTTGGGATCGCTTGCGATCTTGGGTGATGACACATCGGGGATTGCTCAGCAGCTCTTAGGGCTTACCGTTCCTAACGCGGTGCAGAATTGCGCTCAGGCAGTTTCTGACGACGGTACATGGGCCGAGACTGCCAACTATTGGTATTTTGGTACCACCGGGCATGCGGAGATGTCATCGGCTCTCCTTACTGCCACCGGCTCCGACTATGGTCTCCTCGACAGCAACCCCAATTTCTACAAAACTGGCAACTTCCACATGTATGTTACTGGTGCCACGTCTCTTTTCAACTACGGTGATCATGGGCCCAACAAATTCTCCACAACGGCGAATTCGATGCTCCTTTATGGTGATAGATACAAGCAACCACAATACGTTCTCTTCCAACGGGAACAATTTGATGCCGCTGAACCTTGGAGCATGTTTTGGTACAATCCGGCTGTATCAGGTGCTTTCTGGGATGGTGCAGCACTGGATCAATTCTTTGACAATGGGCTCGACCAATGGGCATCTATGCGGAGTAGTTGGACTGACTCCAATGCATTGTATGTCGCTGTTAAGGCAGGCAAGAATCAAGGGCATCAGACGCACAATGACCTTGACGCTGGCGATTTCGTACTTGACGCGCTGGGCACCCGTTGGGCTGGTGAACTCGGATCGGGCGATTATCTTTCAGACAATTACTTTGCAAGTGATTCGCAAGATTCTGATCGTTGGAAGTACTATCGGAAGATGACCGAGGGGCAAAACACAATCATGATTAATCAGGCCAATCAAAATGTTCTTGCAGCGCCGAGTGTCAAGCATGATACCAGCGGCACAAAGCAAGGCTCCAGCACCGTTGTCGATATTCCCAGCGACTCTACTGCCTGGTGGACCGCAGACCTCACGAGTGCCTACTTTGACGCGTAAGATCGAGTTTTCTCATTATACGAACCAACCGCCTGATCTATCACGTTATAACAGGACAACGGTCAAGCGTGGAGTCCGTCTGCTCAATGCCCGCAGGCAGGTGCTTATCCAGGACGAAATCACCGCTTCACAAGCCATCCAATGGCGAATGCATACGAACGCTACTATTTCTATTGAGGGAACAACGGCAACACTAAGCCTTGATGGACAAACCATGAAAGTGACTATGCTTCAGCCTCCTAACGGAGCAACCTTCTCGCAGTCTGAGGCCGTTAGGCTTCAATCAGATCCTGTGCCACCTACGGCAGATCAATCGAACCCAGGCGTGAGCGTGCTCATCATCAGCCTGCCCGCTGGGACATACACATTGCAGACATTGTTCAACCCGCAGTGGAGTGGTATGTCGGAAGGCGACTTTGTGACGCCACCAACGGTTGCGCTAGACCAGTGGAGCCTTAAAAGCCACAACTAATACCCGCTTTCTGCTCATGGACATTTATTGCCGAGGGACGCTACTATGATACTCTATATATGTATAGGACTTTTGTTCAAGGTCTGAGTAATGGACGTTTGTTTGACAGACGGGTTGTGACGGCGGTGGCTTGTCAATATTTGTGAATTGATGGTAACTGTAACCATTGAAGATGGGAAAAAGGAAACAAGCCATCTTCAAACGAACGACGACTACGACGACGAGGTGCTCGAGGCTCCTCCGTCCCATCATGCTCAAAAAATCACTTACCCTCACGCTCCTTGTCTACACCGTCCTTGCAAACGCCCATAACAATATCCCTCGTGAACACAATGCCAATCTCAAGCGTATCATAAAGAAACGCGCCCCCCTTCCTCAGCTTGACCTGTTCTCCTTTCCCCCCGTTGCTGGTGCTGGTGCTGCTGTTCCCTCCTTCTCTTCAACAGCCTCCTCCGCTTCCGAAACCTCTGCCTCAGTGTCACAGTCGCCCTCCTCTGTGTCGGCTTCTTCCTCTGCCTCAGATTCACTGTCAGCCTCTTTATCGGTCAGTATCATTTTTCACGTTATTCTATTTGTGTATCTCATTGCCTTTCGTAGACGTCTGCATCGCTCAGTGAATCGAGCAGCTCTGCATCCGTAACAAGCACATCTAGCTCGGCCTCAACGACCTCATCTTCCACGTCGTCAACCCCGGCATCGTCTCCGACCGTGACTCCCGCTGCAGAGCAGCCAGTATCGCCAACTACTTCTCCCACTTCAACTCAGTCCAAGTCAATCGTCACTCTCACTTCGTCCGTGGATGCATCGCAATCAGTCACTTCGATCCCCCAACAGGCTGCCAATGCGGCGAAGCCTAAAAGCACCACAATTACTGTCCTTATTGCCGTTGCTTCAGGTATTGCTGCCCTCGCTATTCTTTGGACCGTCTTCCGCAAGTGGAAGTTTGGCCGTTCATCCAAGTTTGATGAGCGCCTTCAGCCCATCGACTGGCGTCCTACCAACGAGGATGACGAACCTCTTCCTGGCCATCACCGTCGCCACTCTGGTGCATCTTCTTTCCGTTCCGCTGGTCATGCATCTTCGGCACATGGTCATGGTCAAACTGACGCCGTTCACAATCCTTCTTCTTACGCCCTTCCTGACCACGATTTTACTGCGGGACCAACCCATCTTGCTCCTGTTGGCGGCTACGCGGACCTTGCACGCGGCCCTAGCCCCCAACCCCAGATGAATCAGACTGGTGGTAGTGCCATACTGGGCCGCTCGACATATGATGTTGGCGTTCCTCTCCACCACCAGGGATACGGCTCGCAGGATTCATATGAGTATGGAGCAAGGAGGTAAAGGGAAATAGAGCATGACGCTTCTCATGAGCCCTTGTCCTTCACGATATCTTGACGCCAGTCCTAAGGTCAAGTCGGCATTCTTTTCCCATCTCTTTCATTTCTTGTTTGATTCTTAGGCCAGGATGCCGTTGCTACGACACTTATATTCTCATTCTTCTAAGTGTGCCATTGCCTCCCCGATATACTTTCTTGTGGATACTTCATCTGTCGTAACCCGATATACCCCAGTAGAATGGCCTTGTCATACATACAATACACTCAAAGTTCATCAATCCAAGCAACTCAGGTGTAAGTTCCATGCCTTAGGAAAACTTGTATGAAATGAACTTTTTAAGGCGAGAATGGCTCCGGCCCAAGTGGGCGAGACAATGTTCTATGTCTCTCCAGCAGTTGGTACACAATAGCGCCTATTGGTACAAGAAATACGATATACGCCCACCACCAGGATTGGAAATGGATTCCAAAAGCATTTCGAACTTTCGGTTCTTCATATACGAATGGAGTATCATCGACTAGTAACGCCCGTTCAAATAACCCTTCCAATCCTGTCGCTTTCTCTGGTGCGAAGAAACGTTGGGGGCGCAACCAAGAGGCATCATCTAATTGCCTCGGTGCTTGCGACTTCGATGGGTCGGTCGGTGTCCAGTCCATTTCGTCGAGGTCGTTCCTTTGATTAGATATTGAGGTTGAGGGGGTCGCCGCTAGAAGAGAGGGCAAGCCAAAAACCGGATTACTGGGCGTCAAAACTGGTTGCGATGATAACGATAAAGCGGAGAGGAAGTCTGGGTCTTGGGTAGTTGGAGGCCGGGCTTGTCCAATCAACGGAGTGCCTTCGCGAGTAGTAGAATGTGACGTCGGGGATTGGGAGAAAGATGCTTTATGTGCTCTGGTATCGAGAAGTCGCACGGCAGGCGGTTGATGAAGACGAATGGCTTTACAAGAGATGGCGAATGCCTGTAACCTATGGTCAGAGGAAGCTAGTCAAGGTATATAAAGATATCGAACCGAAAGCTCTATCAGCAAACAAAAAGTAAAGTAGGAGCGGTTGCTTGTGGGTGAAGATATTGGGGACATCCAGTCATGCTGGTACCATTTCCAAGCCAAAAGGCAGGAAGTAATGAGCCTTGAGAGCCAAGCTGTCATCTGCATTTTCTGTACAAATTTCGTTAGAAAAAATGGAGTATCAGGGGAGGTTGACTTGCAATGTATGTGTCTTTACCCCGAACCTGGACCTCGCGACCTTGCCGTTTTGCTCGTTGAAGTGAAGTGTATGTTGGATCCCATACCGTCCATAGCAGAGATAGCATGAGAATGATGGGAAGAATGGGTTGGAGGTGTGTGAGTGGATACCATGGTTGAATCGCCAGAACACCTTGACAAAAACTTAAGATACGATGGAACAATGAGGCATATGACTTACCTGCAAGATTGCAGAAGATTGCAGACGCGAGGGTCGTTGCCCAAAGAACACCCCGTAACCTCCAAATGAAAACTTCCATCGTGGGTTTTTCTGGTTCCTTGTATGCCTCCGCTACTCGCCTCTGCTGCTCCTTTCCTTTACTATCGTTCAACCATGCGCCGAGTGCTTGTGTTCGCGCCATATGATCTTTTTGTCGTATTTGTTCTTCAACAGCCGGAGAACAGTTATCGCACACAGGTGGGTACCTTGCATGAAGTGATTCTCTGTACTCAGGCAGTGACTCTAGACGCGCAGGATATTCGGGGTCCTGGGGATAATGTGTCATTAAGAGGCGCGATAGGAAGAAGGCAGCAAACTTGCGTACTGAAGGGTTTGGTAGAAAGTTGGACATGAGATTTATAATGAGGAGTTGGTTGGATTGACAGGTGTAGCAGAAAGGACCGGCACCATAGATAGTGGGCAGTTGATCTTTGCTCGTGGACGCTGAGGACGATTAGTTTGCAGAAATAAGATTTTGCAAGAGAAGGCGCACCACGCAGTGCGAATGAAGAGGCATTTAGCTCTTCTGTGTGCATAGCCGGCTCCTCCGAGATGATGTCGCCCTTTTCATCATATCTGTTCCAGCAATTACAGGTTGGGCACCGAAAAGCATTAGGATTCGGAGATCGAGGGTATGGGCTGTTGCAGAAGAAGCAGACAACGGTACTGTGGCGACGAAAAAGAGCAGGCATCCCCTCGAGGTGCAGGTAGCCACTAGTAGTGATGATGAACGCTTGTTTATGTTCGTTTACAGCGGACGCTCTCATCATGTCCGTTGTCGCGCCTGCACCATCAGCCAGTAGAGGTGAAGTCATCCTTCAGCCCAACTATTTCACCTCCTCCATCTTTGTCAACGCTCTTCGCGACGACATCACAACACTCATCCACTCTTACCACGAAAAATACACAAAATATCCCCCAACCCAACCTTTCGCACTTTTCAAGGCTTTGTGGAGGGAGCAAGGATGGAACTGGATGCATTTCATGGTCTTTGACGATCGTCCACGCGAAATGTTCTTAAATAGCGTTCATCGCCTCTTTTTAGGCATAGCATCCCCCTTATCATATTGTTTTCACAACTCACAGAGCTATAGAACGTATGGTCAAAACTGAAGCACCCTTTAGTAGGGCGGTCGCCCTCTTTGGACTCTACACGTTTTATTCCACGCAACCTCGAGGAACCGCACCAAGTCTCTACAATATTGCACATATACCTATTCCAATAGGTCCACTCGCTGTCCACCTTGTTTACAGTCTTCTAATCACCCTTTAGATCACCTTGCGTCGTTGAAAGCATTGCCAGATTCCATGAACGTCGACCACTTGCAACCGCTTCAACCCCACGTAGCTCATATACTATCTACCCTCCTGCGGAAAAAGGTGTTCTTCATAACCCCACATTCTGATATCGGCTGTCTCAATCCGAGAGATATTCCTCGGGAAATTTTTGTCGAAGAAGGGGCCATTCTACAGTTAGATACTAATGCGCCGAAAAAGAAAGGAAGGCCTACAAAACGCGACAAATACAAGAAAGCCAGAATCGGGTTGGATTCTCTAGACCAATGGCTACGCGAAAATCCGCCTCCCGTACCACTGGTTGATGCATCGGCGTCACCGTCTTCAGAGGACGCTTCTACCTTATATAATCATTCTCTCAGACTATATCAAGACGAAAAGGCTCACATTTTGGACGCCCTTCATCCGCAATCGACGAATGATGCGCTTTCAGCACATGCAGGCCTAACGGTGCAGAAGTCGAACGAATTTCTGCTCGAAAGACTCAAGGCTGCAAAAAGTCTCTTCCCTTCAGAAATACCCATGGTTGAAGGCGGTGACTTGACTGGTCTGGCGCGTATGGAGTGTGCGGTCAAAGAGCTAGGTGAAACCAGCTCTGCGGGTCGACTAGGCGGTGCTTTGAATCTTTTGGAGGGTGCAGGGAAGCCCTGAGCAACAAATGTTCAATTTGAAGTGCAATGATCTACCCAGCGTTGGGGGGAAAGAATAACCGACCGAGTGCAGGTGTGTTGTCAGCCTGAGCGTGGTCAGGTTATTTTGCTAACTTGAATGCCTTCCTCGACAGTTACATCACGATTCACCTGATTCGCAGATTGAACCTGTATAGCGTGAAGTGCAACGGTTTTATTGCCAACTGTCTTCACAGGCTGAATTGATAGCATGTGTATAATTACCTGCGAGATAGTACTGATAACGTAATCACTTGGGAACGTTAACGCGTCGCGTCGCATCCCTCAAATTTCAGACTTGGCCTCTACCACCTAGCTACCACCACAAATGGCGTATTTAGGGCCCAATTCTCGGAAGTATCACTACAGCAGCAACAACACGTCTTTTTCAAGGACTAGCCTCCTTCCTACAACCCGGGTAGCTAAGGTCAGCTTGGGCCCGGGCCCACCCCACACAATGTTTTCCGCAAACTTCTCGCGGAGGTTGAGCAGCAACGGTTCTAGTCTTCGTACACCTCCTGGACTTGACTCTCAGTTCGAAGCTGTGTGTCATTGCTGTCCTGGCTGATTTTCACCTCGATCTTAGTTTGGCTTCAACTCGAAACGCATCTAGTTTCAGCGCGATTTCCGACAAGGTATGCGACTACCTCATATATGCGTGTTTCGGACTCTACATGCCTTACGCTTTCACCAGTTATCACTCTCCCCAGATCCATCTGTTTGGGGATCAGACGTCTTCTCCAACCATCCGGAAGTGGATGACGACATCCACAACCCAGACCCCAAAAGGGATTGCAAAAACGACCAGAGAGGCAATATCTTCACGTTAAGAGGCTTAACCAATCTTGGTTGCATCATTATACTTGGACTCGGATTGGTCACTTTATTGTGAATACTGACCCTTGTGTTTCGGCGTCGTTCCTGCTTACAACTTGCTAACAAGTGCAGGATATCCTTTGATCACACATTTTACAACCAAACCGCAATCAAAGAACGGTGGCTTCAATTTTGGGGGAATAAATGCAACCGGTCAGGTGTGCATTGGCTGATCCATTGCGGCCATGGGCTTGACCAATCCTTATAGATTCCTAGCATGGCGGGTAATTGGGGATTGATAGATCTTGACACCCCCAAAGAGGTCTACATGAAGCCATCGTACACTGACCCTGCAAATGAGCTGCAGCTTGTTTTCAGTGATGAGTTCAACATAGACGGACGGACGTTCTATCCAGGCGACGATCCCTACTGGGAGGCAGTGGATCTCCACTATTGGGCGGTGAGATTTACGTCAAATTTCGGTTTTGGCGACAACAGTTGAAATCGATGCTGGCAGACTAATAACATGGAATGGTACGACCCTGCAGCCCTGATTACAAAACGAGGTGCCTTGGAAATCACCTTGTCTCAGAAGGAGACGCACGGACTTCAGTACGAGGGGGGGATGATGTCCACCTGGAATAAATTCTGTTTTACGGGAGGATTAATTGAAGCCTCTGTGACTCTACCAGGCGCAAACAATGTCGTTGGTTTATGGCCAGCCCTGTGGACGATGGGTAACCTGGGTGAGTTGAATGAAAACCAAGTTCATCAGAGAAGGAGGCTGAAGAGAACTAGGTAGAGCTGGTTATGGGGCGAGCCTCGAGGGGATGGTATCTTTGGGGGATGCTTGGTACCATTGTCTATGGCTAATGCTGCTTATAGTGGCCGTACACATATGATTCCTGCGACGTTGGTACCGTTGCCAATCAAACCGTCAATGGGTTACCGACAGCCGCAACCGTCAACGGTGACACGAAAGCCGGTGGTGCCCTCTCTTATCTTCCTGGTCAACGCCTCTCCCGGTGCACATGCCCAGGCGAATCTCATCCAGGCCCTCTTCATTTTGATGGAACTTTTGTCGGCCGGTCTGCTCCTGAAATTGACATTTTTGAAGCACAGGTGGGTTTCATGGCAACGCTTTTGTGCTATCCCTTGCCAACGAATCTGAAATTGTGAGATCACGGGAGAGCCGCTCAAGGGCCAAGTGTCACAGTCAGCTCAGTGGGCAGTAAGTTTGCCCGTTTTGATAGGCTATCTCTGATTGGTTGAACTTCAGCCTATGAACGATCGGTATCAATGGAATAATTCTTCGGACACGACAATCATTGCGAATCACAGCGTCACTGTGCTGAATCCTTATCTTGGTGGCGCATTCCAACAAGCGACATCTGCAGTGACGACAACGAGTCAGGGTTCTGCCATACATCTGTGCTAAAATTGATAGATATAATCGTCATCAGATCAGGATTGCTATGAATCCATGCTCGGCTGCTTCTCCATATACGGGTTCGAATATAAGCCAGGCGAGTCTTCGCCACGAAAGATTTGCAAGCTTCCTGACCAGGTCCAGGTTTCGACGGAGCTGTGCGTTTTGATTTTTATCAGTATCTCCGTTGAGAAATATCAAGAATTTGTGCACAGTACATTTCGTGGATTGCCAATGGTGAGCTCACCTGGACCTTGAAACAAGATGGCATGGGGCCCGATAAGAGTGTGGAGATATCTGCACGCCCAACTCCCCAGGAGCCGCTGGTAGATCTTGCCCATCTTGACCCTTACCACAACTGATTCAATTCCAGTATATCATTGCCAACCTGGGCATGTCAACCAATTTCGGAGAGGTTGATCTGGAGCACCTTAAGTTTCCCGCGGTTATGAGAGTCGACTGGATTCGCGTATACCAGCCCAAAAATGCGATCAACATTGGCTGTAGCCCCAAAGACTTTCCGACAGAAAAGTATATCAACCAGTGGGTTCTATCGTCCATATTGCGAAAACTATTTTGTGAACTCGTCGTAGATATATAGAAGCATACACCAATCCAAACCTGACGACATGGACAGACGACTACAAGCAGCCGAAGCCGAAGAATAGTTTTCTCATACAATGCTAAACAGACCGCGCACTACTACTGTAGAATTAGAGCTTGTACCAGTTATTCCGAAGAAAAAAGTAAAACAGTGGACATAGTAATGATGCAGGGGGGAAAAGTAAACCAGACGAAGGTCGCTAATGAGATCTATGGTGGGCATCGAGAAGGGCTTGTAATTTGCTTAACGTCCGCTCGAGCGCAATGATGCCGCCTGTCGTCAGCCGCGGTACTGCCAAATCTTGATCTTGATCTGCGTTGACCTGGGGTGTAGCTTTGCTCTTATTGATAAGCTTTCGAGCGTCATGCAAAACCTTCTCGAGGCGATTATTTTGATAGTATAACCATTTGACCTCTGAATCAAGGCCACCTAGTGGAACCTCAAGTGCACGGCGAACAAATGCCCGAGACAAGACGTATGCCTTTTCGTTGTACAGCCGGCTTGGATAGCTCGTCAGGGAGAGCTACAAATGAAGTAGTTTGTCGTACCTGTTTACGAGGCCCTCTTCTGTACCTCTCAATTTATCGTATGCTGGCTCACAGAACCACCTGATTATGCACATCAGACAAGGGATTCGTATCTCGCAAACTACTTACGGTTCTTTGACCAGCACAAGACCTTGTATTGAAACAAAGGCTTGAAGTAACGAAGAACGGGATGCACTCCACATTTCATCTCTATCGCCTGACCAAGTCCCAAGAATTGAGAGACATACTTTCCCCTCCTCGTACAAATTCCTGAATCGCGCTTCAGGAAAGGAGCAGGGTTTGAGGAATAAATGTTCACTTACGGATTGACTAGATATGACCAAAATTAGTTGACAAAGCATGGCACGAATTTAGTGAACTTTACCCCTTCCATTTCCGTTGGTCCAGCTGTGAAAATGTGCTATGGGAGGACTGTTTGGAAAATTTGAATCAAGCATCCAGTCGATCATCATGGGTGCATCTTCGTAAGGTGTATTCTGTGGACCAAGGATGAGAGACCTGAGAAGATCAGTCCGGTCCTCATAGGCTCTGACAAGAATTGTATCTGAAAGTTAAATGGTGCTCAGAAGGAGATCACGAATAGAAAAAAGAAGCAAGAACAGTGCCATACCCGGAAGGCTGCTAGAAAGCACTCGATACTCCTTATTTAGTCGACCGAGGAATGACTTCGAGGGTTGAGCAGGAAATGAGGAGATGAAAGCGTGATCAGGTGGTGTCGATGGTAGAACTTCAAAGCGATTCCAAGATAGTGTGCCGCATTGACTACTCCCATTCACGGTATGTGGTTCCTCATGATGCGATGCTTCTGCCAACACCTCATGGTCTGGGGTTTCCTTCTCTAATGATCTATCCATGGATTCGTCCGCCCATCCTCCAGATACAACGTCTGCAGGATTTGCCTCAATAGACTGCATCTCCTCGTCTTCATCCTCATTGAGATCGGCTTGCCACATACCATCCTCATCCATGAACCAAGCTTCCTCTCTGTCGTCATCTGAAAGGGCATCATGTGAATCTGCATCGTCACCCCACAGGCCATTCTCCAGTTGCTCCATTCCATCATATAATTTGGTCAACCTCTCTAAAGGGTAGATTTGGACCGTGAAATCTGGATGCGTGACTTCCACGGACCCGTCAAGATTCAACTGAGGGGCTATTAGCACCTCAAGGAATTACAAATGCCAATCATGAACATCACGTACATCGGTGACTTCACCTAACCAAGGAAATTTGGCACTTCCGGGAATTGGGTAATTCATTGATGGGTTGTCCTCTGTCGCGTGCCGCGCTGCGACAGCCCCTCCCATATCAGCCATTTCTTTCCTCCATCCCACTAACTGGCCATCAATTATTGGATTCTCGCGAACCCAAGGCTCAACTTCTCCAATCCTCGGAACCACTGGCTTTTCGAATCCATTCGTAGCGCCAATGGGATGGATAAAGACAAAATCACCCCTGCAAACACCTAACCCTTCAGATCCTGACTGAGAGAAGGCGGCACCCAGATCAGATGTACCATGCGGATCAAGTTCCAAAACAGACGCGAGCTCAGTCGTGTTTGTCTCCGGTAAATATATCCTGGCTGTTCGATCATTCGCATTGACAGACTGAACGATAGCTGGTTGCTTGAGGTCTCCTCCCTTCCAGACAACATGATCGCCAGGCCTAACACTGTCAGGGCAATAGAGTTTCGAGTAACCAAATTTAACTCACCAACAATCATACTCATCAGGATTCAAGTAAGGAATTACTTCTGTCGACCTGACGGCTTCCTTTGTGCCATCTTGCCAAAGGACGTCAAGCGTAGTCTCTGTCTCTGTCACAATAAACAGCCGCACTTCGAGAGCAGCATCGGTGTCATCTTTGCGGTGTTTCGTCAGAGGGACGCCGCTGTTGTCTTTTAAACGAACCCGATCACCCAAGCGCATTTCCAAGTCGGAACGGCCTCGAATGAGAGTAACCTGTTCTATATCTTTGCCGGACCAAAGTTTTTTGGGCCGCGTTTTTTTTTCGGCAGTCATAGGGTCAATCTTCAGTCACAACCGTTAACAACTCAGTTGGTTTAAATGAAATAAAGCCTGACCATTTGACTAACAGCCAGCCATGTAATGGCGTAGACTGTGTGCTTGACGTCTATGACAGTGTCGACAGCATCTGAACGATTACCACTGGCACCAAAAAATGAGAATAAATTATACATGCTCCCTGTTGGAGGGGGGATGATGTCCTATAGAAGGAAAGTTGATTCAGAAGTATGAGTAAAATCTTCAACCGACATACGCTTCCTTTCTCTCCGACACTGAGACGTGAGCTAAGTTCAGGAAGCCTCACAAGCTGACCATTGGACATTTCGATCAAAGATTCGTCGAAGAGCTGCACAAGTAAGACCATGATTTGGAACTTCCACACAAAAGAGCGTACCTCTACAACCTATGTAATATGACTTCAATAAGTAGTGCAGTCCACAATATGGAGTGAATGATCTACCTGGCCAATCCAATCGTCATAGGCCACATAATCCCCGATCTCCGCATCCAGCCTTGTCTCGAGATCATCTAACGTCTTCCATCCTTCAACTGGCTCTCCGCTAATAACATGTTCCAAGCGACCTTTCACATGGACGTTGGTGACGACGCCGGATTGAACATCATCAATAGTTCGCTTGCAGAAGTCGCCTGTCTGAATAGTTCGATCGACGAGTCTCAATTCAGCTTCGGGTAATATTTCTCGTTCTCCACCGTCTGCCAAGAAAGATACGCCTACTTCTCCAGGCCGTAGTGGACGCATCATGGGATCCGTTAAAGCAGTCGGAGGTGGGACGTCTTCAGCATCATGCCAGCATCTCTACATATAAGATTGGAATATTTCTTGACTAGTCATGGGTAAAGGTCCACATACCAAAACGATTCCAAATGAACGGTTAGGTGCGATCCGTTGTACAATATCTTGCTGGTAGAACTAATAGCTTATCAGTAATTTCTTTATAGTCATTCCAGGAGTTCCCAAACCTTGGTTGTGGTATTTTTCTGGCCTTTAAAAGGCATGTTCAGGGGTAAATTGCAAATCAACGTGTGGAAGAAGAGGAGGAATGATTGGAGGAAATTATGGCTCGTGATATCTATGTCACGATAATGTAGTGATGAGTTTACTTGACTTATATAATATTTCAGCATTTGTTGTTCCAGTATAACATTGTCAATTGTCTAACCGACATTCGCTCAACAATAATTTGAATTCTGGCATACTTAAAGTCGTCACTTTGACGTGTGCCATGGGAGTTAAGGAACCTCGTCGTCATTTTTTGGATCTTCCTGCCGAGTTGTTGATTTCCTGTCTTTCCTTGTTAGACTGCAGAAACCTTGTCGTGTGCCAACGTGTGAGTTCAACAATTAACATTCTCGGGCCAATAGAAGATAAACTGAACGTATTTTAAAGGTTTGCAAATTGCTAGAGACTCTGATAGCTTCCACTGCTAGTCTCCAATTCATCATCTACCTTCATGCCACTGGACATGATGCTCAATCTCGTTCCATCCTCAGCTCTTCCACTCGATTGGAACTCTTAAAAATGCGTACCAACGCCTGGAATAACTTGCGGTATACGAAGGAACAAACCATTGCTATGTCAGATGGTGACTTATGGGAGTTATACGGTGGCATTTTAGGTCAGACGACAGCTTCTGCTACTAGCGTCACTTTTCATCGTCTGCCGTCAAAATGGAGGTCAATCACTGCACATGAATGGACTCTCGATGGGTTCGAATTTGTGATTCGCGACTTTTCGATGGATCCATCCCAAAATCTACTTGTTTTAATTGAATCTACCCGCAAGTTTGTCGTATTTTTCCCTTTCTTTGTTTATGGCTTTAACCAATAATCTGTTTCAAATTAGACCTGATGAGGGACCGTGTTGCATAACGGTACACCTGCGAAATCTACACACTGGGCAACATCATTCCCTTGCTCAGGAGCCAGCCATCATGTGCCATCCTGGACAAGGTCAGATTCCGGATAGCCATTTGATACAAGTCTCTGGAGATTACTTGGGAATCTTGTTCAGCTATTTTTCCAACGCAGAAACGGAATTGTATGTCTGGAACTGGAAAACGGGAGTCGTTGAGACCGTGAGTGTCGCCGAGGGACCTCTTATTGAGTCAACTAACCTGTTCCATACCAGACACTCTTTGGCGATGAAATGGAGACTTTTTTGTTTCTCACGAAGACACATGTCATGGTTGCTCTTCTTACAATTGATGAGGACTTTGAAGCCACTGTCCCGTCATTGCTCGTTCTCGATTTCAAAAGGGAGTCGAATAGGAGGCATGCAGTCACAGGAAATGAGACCGGAATTTCATTCCTTTTCCCCTGTCTCCATGAAGATGCAGACATACTGAGCATCGAACTTCGGTCCGATCCAGCGCCGATATTCACCCCAGCCTTCCAGCAAGAACTTCCTTTCCACCTCGCATTAGACAACAGACTCTTCACCGCGTCACTTGTTCTGACTTCTCTAAATGGACAGCAATACAGCGTTATCGTGTTTGCGCCCCTATCGACTTTCGGTTCCTACTTGGGTAGCTGTCCACCTGGTAAAGGTCAGAAACAGAAAGTGATCGATTGGTGTGTTTGGGGCCCGCAAGGCACTCGGATGCTCATCCCCGACCGCCCCCCTTCAGACATCTGGGTTTGCTATGTTAATGGATCCCGGTTTGTCTCTTTGCAGAAGATGGGTAAAAAGCGGGTTGCCATGAACGTTTATGATTTCCACCAACCGGGATTATCACGTTCACTTTGCGAAGATGACGCCATCGAATCCGATTACATGACAGATGTTACGGTCTTTGAGGCAGGGGGAGTCTTCAAAGAAGAAGTTCGAACCTCATTACCTTATCGATTGCAAAGGCTGGCCCTGGATGTCAATCATCCTTCCGACATGGCTGTAATGTGCACTGAAGATCATCTCATTCTAGTTGATGTGCGTGCACTTTGTCATCACTCGAGACAAACCTTGAGAAGCTTATCGGCTATGTAGGCTCACTCGGATAGCAGAGAGTACCGAGTGTTGTCTTTCTAGGCGCTGAGGCGGTCACACACCAGAAATCAAGGATGGGAACTGGTGATTGCACAGGAGTTCATGTGGCACTGCCTTGTTCAGTATCACTCATGCTTCGGCGAAATGCTGTCGCAGATAGAGTGAGCCAATAGCACTTCGCACGCTGTGTGAAAGGTGTGCCAGCGCTTCACGGAGGTTGAGTTTAATGATATGTCTTTCATAGTGCGGGATATGAGCTATTCGAGGCGCTTGAGTATTTTTGTGGCTGCTTCGTTTTGAGCATGGATGTGATCCAATGGCGGATTTTGCACCCAGGTACATCTCGTCGGAATTCGGGAATCGGGCGTGATCGGATGATAATCTAATCAGATAAACCACATGGAGTCATCCGTTCAATAATTTTGCTCACAGGCTTGGAACTATATAACACCACGGCTGTCCTCATGAGCTATTATCCCTCTCAATCTGCCCTCTTCTGCACGTCCCTAAATGATCCCTCACACCGCAGCCTCTAGGAGTCTCGTCACTGTTTCCCTCAAGCACCAACGGACGCAAACCTTCAAAGCCTTTTACGCTGTAAGGGCATATTTTATCGGCCTTCAGTCCATACTGACCACCTCTCCCTCTCTACAGACAATCCGTGGTATTCGACAGAACGTTGTCGAATCAGAAGATATACCTATACCAGAACATGTTCGTTGGACGCGTTCACGAGCTCGAACAAATGCGCTTACCATTTAGTTCAGGATTTCTTCTTGTCGATCTTACGAGCCAATCCATCTTTGCGAGACACTCGATCTTACCTGGCTTCCTTTGGACCACGACCTCAGTCCCATTTGCCAGCCTTATCCCAAGATGTACCTCTTCCTCCACCGTCCTCCACGGTCGATTTACCACAACCAAGTACACCTGCCCTTGAGCACCCTAAACCCAGCCCCATCCTTGCATCGATATTGAATCCTGTCATTCGCCGTACCGCATTAGTAAAGGTTCAAGGCCCCTTTACAGATGTGCAACTAGAAAGCATCACAAGAGGGCTGGTTTACTTGGAAAAGCTTGGCCTGGTCAGTGTCATCGTTGTGGAAAACGATGAGCTACAACGAGGAGAACAAGATGACCGATCTTCTATCATCGAGGAAACGATGCGCGTTGTCACGAGCCTTGAGAAGCACGGATCTAAGGCTCGTCCAGTCGTCGGCGCCATCGTAAGGCTTGGACCGAAGCCCTCTGACGATGAATCAAGACACGGTATCCCCCCTCCAGAATCCCATACCATCTCCTCGGACCTCATCCCCATCCGTTCCGCGCTTAGAGCAGGAGAAATCCCTGTCATCGCTCCCTTTGCATTGGATTCTTTCTGCCGCTCGATCCGCATCGATGCCAATGATGTCATCGCTGGTTTGGCTCGTGGTATGGTTGAAGCAGCTACTGAAGATCATTCAAAACGTGGAGATGAGCGTGATGATGCCTCCGACGATGTTGACCTCACCCCTCTGCGACTCATGATCATTAACCGCGAGGGCGGTGTCCCATCTTACGCTCGGAATGGTTATCCACACCTTCTTATCAACCTTGACTCCGAATATTCACACATTCACAATACATTTCATTCACCGTGGCATCATTCCAACCCGACTGCGCTTTCGAACCTTTCCCTAGCCCGAACGTGCTTGGCCTATATGCCACCGTCCTCTTCTGCTGTGATGGTTTCGCATCGATCCCCCAGCTCACTCATCGCAAACCTAATCACCAACAAACCTGCTGTCAGTTCTAGTCTACCCCACGCATTACTTCAGGGAAACCGCAAACTCACTCCCAATACCCCCACTCTGTTGCGTCGCGGTCTGCCGATACAAGTCATTCGAAACTTTGCTGACATTGATCGCGAAAAACTGAATGTACTCCTAGAGCATTCATTTCGTCGTACCCTTGATCAGGATGCTTTCTACGGTCGCCTGGAGAAGACACTTGACTATGTCATTCTCGCGGGTGATTATGCTGGTGCTGCGATCGTCACTAAGGAACAATGTCCTGGACTCGATGTTCCGATCACATATCTTGACAAGTTCGCCGTACTTCCCAGCCATCAGGGTGATGGTACCGTCGATTTCTTGTGGGTTGCTTTGCATGACGAGTCGTATGGTCTTGGTCTGCCTTTCTCTGCCAATCCTAATGGTGGCAAAGGTGGAAAGGGCGAAGGCCAAGATTTAGTGTGGCGGAGTCGAGCCGACAATCCCATCAACAAATGGTATTTCGAGCGCAGTACTGGACACTTCAGGATGGGCTCATGGGTTCTGTTTTGGTGCGATGCCGAAAAACGCCTGGAAATTGCGAAGGGTCGCCGAGGTAGCTCCGGTTTATCACATATAGAGGACTGGGAGGATGGACGCTTAGTAAAATGGGCAGATGTTGTTTTCAAGATTCCAGGAACATGGAAGAAGTAACTTGTAAATCACAGGAAACCAAACAGAACCCTATACTATATAGACTAGTGGATATTTGTCATGTTTGAAACACTACGATAGTCGAGGACGGCGTCTCTTTGGTCTAGTTTTTATGGGTGCTGAGAGGGAGGAATCCAGTACACTGGTCGTAGATATCGCGATATTCTCCTTGTTCTTCAGTGGCAGAGGCAACAGTTCCCCGACGCGTTTCCATGGCGTATATTTTTCGCCCTTGTTGACGACCCTATCTGCAAGGTCCTGGACACCTTCGACTACCCGGGAATAAAAACCACTATTAGTCCATTGATCCAAGTTGCGTATAAGGAAGTATACTGCAAGTATATCACTTGGATGATCAAGTTGCCATTCACGAAACATATCTTC
>JABAJT010009725.1:0-10103 GCA_018850275.1 Tephrocybe sp. 9174TJB
GATAATTTTATGTAAATAATTATTATCACATCTGTCACATCTGTCACATCACGATTAGTGATCGCCGTTCGAGGTCGCCTCGTCGCTGCCGTTATTGTCGTTGTCGCCGTCCTTGCCGTTGCCCTCGTAGTTCTCATCATCGTTGTCCCCTTCATCCCAGCGTCTTCACCCAACGATGGCGTCCCGTCGCCTCGACATCTCATCGCTGCTCTGCAACGACGACCAGGCCCCTCCTGAGCCTGTCATCCTTGCCCCGCATCTTAGGCAGCCGAGTCAATCGTCGTTGCCCCGTCACGTCCCATCTCCAACGACATCACCGACATTCCAGCCGCCGTCCCACATGCATAACACCCATCGCCCATCGTCGTCTCGTCATCGTATGAGCCCACCGTCTAGCTCATATCCACTTCCTTCCCCACCCTCAGGTCCTCCAAATCAGTTCCCTTCACCGACGATGCCGTCAAAGCTTCAGTCTTTTGGCCTCGAAGCTCTTGTTCAGGCCGCAACTGAAGAGCGTCGTCGTCTCAGCAGCAGCTCCTCAGCTGAGCCGGATGCACAAAGACGGCCCAGCCCAACTCCAGAACAATTGCAGCTTCATCCACCTCAACACTTTTCTCACCAGTACAGGCAGCACAAACTAAACGACGATCATGCGCATTCACCTGTACTCAGTCCAGTGCACATCGCCAACAGTCCGGCCCAGTCTATACGTAGCCCTGCCCAACTCGTTCGAAGCCCTGTTCAACTCGTTCGAAGCCCTGTCCAACTCGTTCGAAGCCCTGTCTACCCTCCGACCGCCCAGCACTTTCAGTCGCGTCACAGGCCTCCAGACAGACACCGTGACGAACAACAGGCTCGTCTGGGCACCGTCGAGGACCCTCTGTATCGCTCACCGCAATCAGCATACTTCTCTCCACCAATGCAACCTCAGCCTCCTCGACAGCAAATGGCCCTTGACCACCGTACTCTCCAGCAGCACGAACTGGAACGCCAACGACTGCACCACGAACAGCTTTTACTTCAAGAACAGCAGCAGCAACAACAGAGATATTCTCGCGACCGCCAAGCACCATACACTGAAAGACACGTCTTACCACAGCCTTCTCATTCCTCCCGCGGACCTTCCATGCCTCTGCACATAGAACCCCCTTCTCACCATATGACTCAGCCTCAACCCCACACGCCGCATCAATATATTCCCCGCCCGCCTCTTATACCACAGTCACTTCCTGCCGGACGCAAGTCAGATCCTGGTCAGCATCGACAGTTACTTCACCATGAACTGGTCACCCCCCCTCTCTCGGCCCCTCCATTGCCGCAGACCATGCCAATTGGTGAGACGACGTCGCATCCAAACAAGAAACGTCGTTACTCCGACTCCCCTAGCCATATGCTCCCTAGAGATGAGAAGGGACGTATTCACCCTGAGCCTGAGAAGTTGGTGCACGGGGATGTAGGCTATGAACGACCGGACCCCGTTGCACAAACAGGACATCGACAAGCTGTACCTGGATTTGGTCAAGGCCGGAAGCACTTGGGGCTGGTGGAGCTCATGACGCCTAACCCCGACGTCCCACATGTTCAACCTGTCACTGGCGGCGTATCTGTGGATGGCTCGCGGCATGGAAGCCTGCCCACCGCTATCGTCGTGGAAAATGGGACGTGTGAACGTGCTCCACGCGAGGTTAGACTACGACATGACAGCTTGCGAGTGGGCGATGCGCACGAAGGTCCTGTGCGTGAAGGTCATCGCTCAGATGGTTTTCATAACGAGGCTCCGTCAGAGAGTGGTCCACGAGATAGATCTCGTTTGCCTGCTGTTCATAGACGACGTTCCCCACCTGGCAGCCAGTCGGGCAGAGCTATTGCAGCCAAGAAAACAGAAGAAGTTGAACAGTCTCTGCACAACTTGATATCTCAAACTGCAGTCCCGACACGTTTGATGGAGAAAGAGAGCAAGTCCTCACAACGAGAGAAAGAAGATACGGCGGCATCACACGAGAATAAGGCTAAATCTCTGGAGAAGAGGAAGGTGGGATCAGCAGAGAAGGAAAGCAGGCTGGTTTTACCTGATGAGGAGGCTAAGGTTACCCTTTACGAGAAGGAAACCAGAAAACGACCTCCGTCGCGCACAACGACCGATCAAAACCCTGCTACTGAACCTACACCACCAAAGAAGCAGCGCACTGCCCATGTACCAGCGGCACCGGCTCCGAAACCTGCAGAGGAAGATGCGCATCAATGGCTTTTGGAACATTATGACGATGATAATGGACCCGCTCAAGCGGACTCACCGCATGATCTCACAAGCCCACTCCACCCTTCTCCCCCGTTGGCCCGCCAGTCCAAGGCACATACTTCAACGTCTGCGTCTACGCCCGACGCAGCAGACGAGCTTGAGCAGGAGTTGGAGGAACTATTGGCCAACGTTCCACCTGCCAGCCAAACCGAACCGGATACTGAAATGGACGTTGATCTTGTCACAGAACTCGTTGCAGAGACATTGAACGATGTGAAGGCCGAAGACGTTGGTATGGAGGATGTTGAAGATGAGCTTTTGAGTTTGTTGGACGACCGACCCACCACACGGCGACCTCCCGCAAAGTCAGCTACTCCTAGCCATTCGAATTCGAAGTCCCCACCACCCATTGCATCGACGAGTGTAAGACACGTTTCCCCTCCTGTTGTACCCGTGGTTCCGGCGCCTCCTGCCGCCATATTCCCTCCTAGTTCACGGCCTTCGTCCACAAATCCAACCTCTGAACGTGGTTCGATGCCTCCACCTACCTTAGTCGCTTCTGGGCGGGGCAAGGACAAGGATGAGAAACCTACAGTCAGTGCGACAGTTACCAAGAAGAAGGATGCGCTGTCAAAGGTGCGTTGTGGTGTTTGTAACATCCATCATCAGTGACCTTATCTTTTACATAGTCTGGCAAGAATAAGGCTACCGCCGCCGTTTCCGCGGGGACTGTCTCTGCCAAATCCCGGGCTAAACATGTGCCAAAGCCGAAGACAAAACCTTCAGATGCATCCCTTTCCACCAGCGCGAAGGCAAAATCTGGGACGCACCCAAAAAAGCCTGCTGCATCACGATCTCGGTCAACATCTGTCATGCCTAGCGGGTCTGTTGGCCCTGAAGGGAGCGAAACAAAGGCGGAAAAACAAGAGGAAGAGGAATCAGGCGGAGAAGACGACAAGCTGTATTGTGTTTGTAAGACAGCTTATGATGAAGACCGGTTCATGATTGCTTGTGATCGGTGAGGCAGTCATATCGTTGATAGTGAGGGGAAGCACTCTAACGCCGTTTACACAGTTGTGATGAATGGTATCACACGCAATGTGTGAATATGCCCGATCTTGAGGTTGATCTAGTGGACCAATTTATCTGTCCACCTTGCATCGAAAGTCAGTGTCTCATTATGAGAACTCTTAATACTGTTCCTGAATTCTTGATAGAACACCCACATTTAAATCTCAAGACAACATACAAGACCCGTTGTTTATTCGGACTTCGTCATCCCGATCCTTCCTCGCCGAAGGCATGCCACCGACCAGCTCGTGGTGTGTTTTCGAAATATTGTTCTGATGCATGCGGCTTGAAATTCATGCAATCGCGTGCTGAAGTGTGGATAAAGAAAGGCGGGCAAAAGGATAAACTTTGGGAAACTGTCAAAGATGCCGAAAAGCGAGAGGGTGTGGTTGTCTGCGCTGGAGAGCCGACTTCTTGACTCCATTGTCCGGTTACGCGAGGATATCAAGAAGGAGATGGAAAGCGTAACATGGCGGGAAAAGCTTCTGGAATTAGCTACGGTAAGAGCAGAGCAGCTCGGTGAATGTGGATGGGATCAACGCCTCTGCTTCGGCGATGATGAATACGCCAACCTTGGTGCAGGAGCTCTTGCAAGTTACAACACGAATGTGGATGGAGAGAACGGTACTCCAAGTGGTAGCTGGTGGTGTTCAGGGAAGAAAGCTTGTGACCGTCATGCGGGGTAAGATTCGTCTTCATTCTTTTGGTGAGAAACAAACTTTTTCTTACTATTCAATAATCGATTCAGGTGGCAAGCGGTCCGTGTCAAGGATGTCTGCAAAGAAAAAGAGAAGAAGAATGACGCTCTCTTGAACCTTACGACCCGCGAACGCGAAATTCGCAAACGAATTGAGGACATCATGGACTCTCACGGACACAACTGCAACGATGGATCTGGTAAATCGCCGCTCAAGGCTTCTAATCCCAAACTCTTAAATGGCCACACGAAAGGGAGAATGAACGGCGCAACCACGACGAAGGGCAAAAAGCGTAAAGCCCCTTCTTGATGATTAGATTGTACGTTACTTGCTTCCCTCCAAGGGCTCGATTTATATTTAGCGGTTATTCATGTGTTGTAGTTATTTTGTTTGTTTTTCGCTTTGAGGATCTTGCTCTCATTCGCTCTGTTTAAGCATTATCTGGATTTATCTTGTAATGTAGCTATTTTTGCCGTTTTCCTGTTTTCAATTCTGTCGATTTCTGTGCAGAGCAATGCAAGTATAGATGGTAGTACAATATAGTCCAGCCCCACACTTTCTATATATGAATAAGGCGTAATGAATCTGCCTGTGAAGTTGGCCGACTGGGGGCCAGAACGACACGCCGTGCTCCGTGGGGCCAACTGTGGTAAGCGCTAGTAGCCATCTCCTTCCCCTCCCTCTTTGCAGAACCCCTTCTTCTCGTAGAGAATCTGTGACTTGGCCTCTTCCCTTTGCTTCTTGACCTCTGCCTCATTCTTGTGGTAAGGCTCCAAAGTGTTCCACTCGACCTGTTGTAGAGGAATGTCATCTTCCTGGTCAAGATCCTAGGGTGATGTGGTCAAAGAAAGAGCAGGGGCGGGGCAATTTAGAGACAAACGATTTCACCCAGGAGAACGACATTCTCGCCACGTATGAGATAAAGGCCTCGCCAGCTTTCGGCAAATGCGTTTCCGTGGTATATTCGTTCAACCGTGTCTTCTAAGACAAGGTTTGCTGGAGAGCAACGGAGGGGAGGGTCAATGCTGGAACAGGACGACGGACTATGCTAGCCCCACCAAATTGATCATAAGAGCGTAGGACGCCATGGAGCTTGCGGCCGTCGCGTAAAATTACGAGCATCTTTCCTGGGGAAAATCGAGCAAGAGGAGAGGTCAAGTAAGAGAGACGGGTGTGCTCAGGATGGAGTGACGAAGTATTTGACTTGAGGCAGACGTACTGTCCACACAATCCACGAGAGACCCCGACGTGGTGAAGGGGATGAGAGAGTCCATGTTGCGGGAGGAGGCAAAAGACCGCGTTGAACGGCTTTGGCCACAGGTCGTGAGTATTAATTAGAGACAAAAAACAAAACAAAAAATGATCGCTGGAAGCAGGATTTGAACCTACGCGGTGAAACACCAAGTGATAGTGAGAATTCAAATCACTCGCCTTAACGACTCGGCCATTCCAGCTTGACGACTTGGTCTGATGAATAGTTAAATTACTCATACCAATGTCCTTCGATTTGTTTTGCCAGTTACAAACTATTATCTATCCAACTCATGACTGCACAGCGGTACCGGCATATTCCCACTGCCCTGCTTCGGGCTTTTCCTCCAATGGTTCCCAGCTAAATGGACGTTGAGCAGAATAAAAATCGGTACAGAATAAATAACTCACGCTTTCCATTCAACCATCTTGACTGCGAGTGCCAGCTCGTCCGACGCGATATCCAATGCCTCCTCTATTTGACCCTCATCTAATTGCTTCTCCGCAGTAGCAATGTCACCGTTTGCGCCTTGTAGGATATTGAGTTTATGGAGAACGAGGGCCTCGACGCCCTGGCGGTAGACAGAAGATTGAGGGATGGATGAGAGCACCGAAAGAGTTTGCTCGTAGGTCTTCCTGAGCTCTGGCAGTGGATTTGGATGTACTGCCAGACCAGTGATACCTGTTGTTCGTTTTAGTGCGTTTGCGAGTGGACGAGTGACGCGAAACATGGGTGGCACGGAGAGAACAGGTATTTTGGCGGAGTCTGAATTGGTCTTTACTTTGACTCTCATGGCTGCAGTGGCGTTGACCTCTTTTCGCCACTCCCTCTTCTCTCCCTCGACGTCCCGCACGACATACACGTCCTTGTTTGCAGCGCCCTTTCTCACTGCGTCAGCATGGTCGATCCCCTCGCTCAACTCCCTCCTTGAGCTCATACCACCTTTTCTTCTCGCCGTACCCAAGTCAAAAATATCCCACTCTCGCAAGTCTATGCGTAGTGCCAACAAAGGCCTAAAAGACAAGCAAAGTACGCTCTTGGATGTTTTGTTCATTGCCCGACTCCTCCTCACCCCGTTCAGATATTGTCAACTGCCCTGCTTGTGGCCAGCCAAAACTTGCGCACCACCTCTGCCAAAGCTGCTATGGCTTCCTCACCCGGATGTGGAAAAAGAGAAAAGGCGACGATGTGCCAGACTTGTCATGATACTAATAGTGGGTTTTTCCATGCTAGCGCCAATGAACCTCGCTTATAACCTGACAGAGCGCCGGCCATGCGAGCCTAATCTTCCCGGCATACACATACTAGCTGCTGTCGGCTCTATAGGATACTCTGTTGTTCGATATAATGTAGAAATATATTTCCACGTGACTAATTTGTGCCTTCCGAGGGCGATCGGGACGGGCGACCTGCGAGAGAAAAGGCAGCCATAATGGTCTCTCCCTTCCCCACATCCCCCCACCATGATCCTCCCACACACCATCGTCCGCGCCGCCTCCACTCGCGCCGCACCCCGTGGTCTCGCTGCTGTCCTCCAGAAGAACCCAGACGACGTCGTCATTACCTTTGCAAAGCGCACCCCAGTCGGGAGGGCCAAGAAGGGCCAGTTCAAGGACACCCCTGTTGATCAATTGCTCCACGCCCTCTTCAAGGCATGATGCTTCCCAACACCCCAGTCGCACAGACTAATCCCTCAGCGTAGGCAACACTGGACAAGACCAAGCTTGATCCTTCCAAGATAGATGATATTTGTGTTGGTAAGGTCACTCGTATCTTCTCAGAGAGCCTTTCTAAACTTGTTTGCAAGGCACCTGCCATCCACCTTCCCCACTATACCTGTCGCGCGCTGCTGCTTTGGCTGCTGGCATTCCCCACTCTGTGCCCATTTCTACCGTCAACAGGTTATGCTCTTCGGGCCTGATGGCAATACGCAACATTGCCCACTCTATTCAAGCTGGAGAGGCGTCTCTAGGTCTCGCTCTCGGTGTCGAGAGCATGAGCCTTAAGCAAGTTTCTTGACATCTCACTCTCTCTCTTCTGCTTATGGACTTCATACAGCCCTCGCCCGACACCAGAGGTTTGCGAGGCTGTAGACAAGTCACCCGAGGCACACGACTGCATACAAGTAGGTTCACCAAATATAATATTGTCTCAATAATTTCCTCATATATATACAGCCTATGGGCTGGACATCTGAAATGGTTGCAGAGACGTATAAAGTCTCGCGCCAAACGCAGGATAAATACGCGTTAATCTCTCATGAAAGGGCAAATAAGGTATATTCTATGTATCTAATTTTTCATTGCACATGATGGCTCATTGGGTTGGTAGGCACTTGCTGCCGGAACCTTCCAAGACGAGATCATTCCGGTGGAAATCCAGGGCAATTTGCATTCCACCGACGACACTATCCGTCCAAACGTGAGTGCAGAGTCGCTGGCCTCACTCAAGCCGGTGTTTCCCAATTGGGGCGAGGCTTCCACCACCGCCGGCAATGCCAGTGGAGTTGGCGACGGTGCTGCAGTCTGTGTCCTCACCACAAGAGAACGCGCGCAAAAGGACGGTTTGTCCATTATTGGCAAATGGGTTGGAAGCGCGCTTGTTGGTGCGACATTCCCGTTGACTCAACGTGCTGGAATTTGACCCGGGAATCTAGGTGTTGAGCCCAAATATATGGGTATTTCGCCCATATATGCAGTTCCCAAAGTCCTCTCACAGCTTGGATTGACGAAGGAAGATATCGATGTTTATGAGGTATGCACAAGGATTTTCCTTACGATGCTTAATCCAATATGTTTTTATGAATCAGATTAACGAAGCCTTCGCGTCACAATTTGCTCACTGCGTTGAAGAGCTAAAGATTCCCATTGAAAAAATTAATCCCAAGTATGTCGCCTATTCCCGAAGTTTTTCTTTTCTTGAGCACTTATATTTATCTTGTTATCCTTAGTGGCGGGTCCATTGCCATCTCCCATCCTCTGGGAATGAGTACGTCGTGTACAATTCATGTTCGAGGTCAAAATGCTAATGATTTTCTACAGCTGGTGTTCGCCAAGTTGTGACTGGTCTTGCAGAACTCCAACGAACCGGTGGAAATCTCCTGTGCACTAGTATGTGTGTTGGTAGTGGTATGGGGGCTGCCGCTGTCTTCGTCAACGAAGCCCATCATTAGCGCGCCATGCAATAAGGTGCCAAAGGTTGTAGGATAACAACACTCGTCATTGAAAGGAGGAAAAATAAAAGGTAGACAGCAGAAAGAAGAGTAAAAGACTCACAATATGAGTGGGCGACCGACAGTGACGACGACGACGACGACGACTGACAGAGGACTTTTATACCAAGAGGACTCGGCAAACTGCGATAGTACTGTCTATTTCTTCAGCCACCAAAAACCACGTGATCTTGAGCACCAGAGCCGATCAAACTTCCAGTCAGAGTCGTCGCCGTCCACCAAAAGTCAGTGTCCTCCTCAAGATGTCCGCTCAAATCTCCAAAAAGCGCAAGTTTGTCGCAGACGGTGTCTTCCGCGCCGAGCTCAATGAATTCTTCACCCGTGAACTGGCCGAGGAGGGTTACTCTGGCTGCGACGTTCGCGTCACCCATGCTCGCACAGAGGTATTTATCTTTTCACCGTAATCTACGACAACGAGCTCAATTTAGATCCACTCAGATCATTATCCGTGCTACCCACACCCAGGAAGTCCTCGGCGAGAAGGGCCGTCGCATCCGTGAACTCACTGCGCTCGTCCAGAAGCGCTTCAAGTTCCCTGAAAATTCCCTCGAGCTCTACGCCGAGAAGGTCCAATACCGTGGCCTCTCTGCTATTGCTCAGTGCGAGAGCTTGAGGTACAAGCTCCTTGGTGGTCTCGCTGTTCGCCGGTATTTTCGATCCTTATCTCATTAGAAAAATTGGGTTGATTGCGCTATCTAGTGCTTGCTACGGTGTCCTCCGTTTCGTTATGGAGTCCGGTGCCAAGGGTTGCGAAGTTGTCGTGTCTGGAAAGCTCCGTGCTGCTCGTGCCAAGTCCATGAAGTTCACTGATGGATTCATGCTGCACTCCGGCCAGCCTGCCCGCGATTTTGTTGACTATGCTGTCCGCCACGTGCTCCTCAAGCAGGGTGTCCTTGGTATCAAGGTCAAAATGTGTGTTTATTATCACTCTCCCTCTTCGCATGTAGCTAATCCCATAAATTTAGCATGAAAGGATCTGATCCCGAGGGTCTGACTGGTCCTCGTCAACCCCTCCCCGACTCCGTCCAGATCATCGAGCCTCCCGTCGACAAGATCGTTTCCGAGCCCTCATCGGAGCAGAGGGAACCTATTGCCGTTGCTCCTGCACCAGTGGAGGAAACCTACGCTCCTGCTGAGAGCTACCAGCCAGCAGCTGAGACCTACGCAGAACAACCAGTATTCTGATCTGTTTCCCGGTTATCGTATGTTGAATCCATGCACTGTACATCTATCCATGATATCTGGAATAAGGTGTTCATTGAGCTACAGCCTTAAACGAAGCTCGAGTTGACTGATACATGTCCATGTCCAGGTATATTGAGTGTCCGTATGAGTAGTTCATTACAATCTCTTAGAGACGCTGCTCCCTGCCAGTCCCCCTTGCGGTAACGCAAATACCAATGTTCTCGTTCCCTTCGAAGTGACTGTAACTTGTAAAGACTTGAGCGTCTGTGACGGGTCCGAAACGACTAGTTCTCCGGATCCGATGCTGTAAATTATCGCGCTGTTTCCATTTGCTGAGATCGTAATTGGCCTTCCACCTCGTGTGTTGAAAGTGATTGATCCACCCATGGCGTCCCAAAAGACAACCATTGCACACTGATGACCCTC
>JABAJT010009725.1:10340-102492 GCA_018850275.1 Tephrocybe sp. 9174TJB
GTCGCAGGAGGTTGAGTGGAGGTTCCAATTGTAGACCAATTGCCGCTCTTCTCGCCAGTTTGCACCACAAGGTTAGTAGCACTACTGATGGGCAACACATAGCCCACATTTCCGTGCCAGAGAGTTTGTGCCCTTGTCCCACCAATGATGGCCTTGTCAGTGACGACGAAGGTTGTATGAAGACGCTGATCGAGGACAGAGTAGACAGGGGCAGATGTCGTTGAGGAAATGTTCGCAACCATAACATGCTGTACGTCGTCGTCCAGGAAGAACCAGACCTTCTGCCAGCGAAGAGATTTTGTGAACGGATTGGTGTATCTCATCGCGGCGATTCCTCTTTTGCCGTCGGAGACGCCACCTACAAAACTTTCGATCCCTGTGAACTGGGTATGATCACAACTCAAATTTGTTGCGCCGTAATCTACCGTCGTTCCAGGAATGAGGTTCCAGTCCCAAGCGACCGAAATGTCTTCGTATTCATCACCGCGAATGTATGTGTGGACCACACCGTCGGCAAGATGGAATCCAAGCGGCTACATATACGTCACTGAATGCCACAGCACACAAACCGGGGAAAAGCTCACGTACGTTCTGGGAGTTTACACATTCGGTATTCTGACTTCTGGTCGAGAACATTTTGAGAGTGGTCACATAATTGCTGCCACGGTGGACCTTTTCTTCTGTGAGACTAATGATCCGCACACTTGGGAAAAGGCTTTTCACCATATAATCATTTGTAAAAAACAGGCGATTGCCTTTGAGACTCCCTGCGTTAGCATTGCGGACCTTTACAGACAAAGTTTCGGCGAAGTCGACCAGAGGGCCTGAGGCCCATTGGTTGCCGAGTTCAAGTACTTGAGTCAGATTGAGCTTGATGCTGCCCGTAGCTCTGCGAATGCATCAGCGTGAAGACACAGGAAACATCTAACAATTGTGGCGAAATTTACTGGTTATCAATGACGGGGAAACTGATGAATCGTCCTAACACAGACTGGACGGGGAATCAATTCAGAAAATCTAAAGCGAAGGATAGAGAAACATACAAAATCCCAGTGCAGAGTTCCTGTTAATGAATTCTCATAGATCATCCACCTGTCTCCGTCGAACAAGGTTTCAAAAGCAAGTTGTGAAGTAGAATTCGCAGCAAACTGCGTACCCCCAGCTTCTACTTCCACAGCGAGGATGTCATTAATACTGTCAGGGCTCGTGTAACCACAGAATCCATGATAGATTACACTGATTAACGTACTAGTCCTTGCCTGGAGAGAGGGATGAGGACAGTGCGTAATGGACCGAGGCTTTTGCTCACCGTAGTTTCCATTATATAGAATTCCACCATGTTGTCCTATTTATTTGTCAAGATCAAAAAGGGATATGAAGCAGAAAGGACGTTACCAAATGCTCCATCGGCACGTATACCGTCAGCTTTAACATTATTTTGAACAAGGAGTTCCAGGTGTATCCTTCGATAAGCGTCCGCAAGCAATGTGACGTTAGTGGTCAATAAAGCTGAGTCAATACCAATGCTAGCCACGTCAAGAGTGTTTGCGCCAGTCAGGAAACCAACACCATTGATATAGGTGTCAAAAGTATTGTATGACCGAGACGTCATCCTAACGCAGCTGACAACATGTGCTGGCGCCAGGCTACCATCTAGTAGAACGCAAGTTTGGCCAACGAGGTCTGGGATTAAAATTATCTGTCGGTTCGCTTCAGAAGCTGTATCAAGAACAGAACCGTTCTACCTACATTGGAAAACCAGTTCGTATTCCTTTGAATTCGGAATCAGCATATTGGGTCGTTCTATCCTGTCATACGTTTTTGGCTCACCACAATGAGTTATCGGCATTCGTACATGGACAAGAGTTAGTGCCTCCTGATGCTAGACATGCCACATTGGCAAAGTCTCGCGAAAACCAATAATCCATGGCGCGTGCAATGGCGTCCCTGATTATGCTGTCCTTGACATATTGGCCGGCACCATCGAGACCACCATGCCATGCAGCTGCCATCACAACTACAAAAGAACATGTAAGAGCGGGTATGATTGCGGATATTAGACTGACCGATGCGCTGCCAGTGTTCCTGTGCCGGCCAATTTGCACGACGAGCAGCACAACCAGTTGTATAGTCTACTTCGCTATCGGGCCACTTCCCATCTGTGCCCAATGAAGAAAGCCTGTCACAGGCGATTTATTTTCAGTCGACAATCTAGATATATGACACAGATAATTACGAACCAAGCGGCAATACTTGTAACTCGACCACTTCCAGAAAGTGCTCCCACAATTGAGCTCAAGCGTCGTTCGCGTATGGTATCGATGCCCTGCTGGGATGGAGAACTTGTGGCCTGCGGTAAAGCAGTCGATGTTTGCGTCCCTCCCGATGTGTTATTTGTGAGAGGGACATTGGACGCCGTGCTCTCTGATGTCGCCAATGTCACCTCAGAAGTCACAGAGGCGACAGGTTGCAATGAATGAGATGTGATAGAGAAGGTCGAGGAAGTAGTATTGTTATGGGATGTGTCTGACGACGCCGTTGCAGGGGCACTGTCGGTGACGACAGCACGCGCAGTAGGATTCGTGAAGTAGGGCAAGGTATAAAGAATGAGGATAAGGTGCTTGCAAATCATACTCTATAATGCCTCCTTCAAGTTCATTCCCGAACTTCACACTTATACCTTCGCGTTCGCTAGTATTGCGGCCCAACATTTTCGCGTGACTGACGCTTTATAACCTTCGGCGCAGCCGTAATGAGTAGTTAGGAGGCCTCAAAGGTAAGATACGGCGCGTGTTGTAGGGCTTCCGGACCGTCGACTGATGCAAGGAAATTGGCAGGAGCATGTGAGGAGCCATGAGGGTGAACGTACGACTGTATCTCGTTTGAGGGGTCATCGAGCAGTAGCTCAGCGACGGCACAGAACGGCAGTGACACGGGAAGGTTGACCATGTGGCCAAAGACGTAGGTCAACCAGGCAGATCGATTGATGCGCATGGGTAAGAATCTCAACATCGATTGATGCGCATGCGGCATGGGTGAATCAAGCCCACGGGGTTTCTTCACTGGCGAAGGCTCCATTCTGAGTGAATAACAAACCTATTCATGCCAGCAAGAGGTTTTAAGTGTAAAAAGTAAACACGCAGGTATCTGATTTGAAAGTTCATGTACAAGCGACTCGCAGCCAGGCAAGTAATTATATAACTGGAAAAGAGGGATAGCTCAGGATCATAGCAAACCCCTGGTTCAGATCAACGTCTGTGTAACACTGCTTCCAGAAAGTCCTCCTGATGGTAGGTTGACCGTCAAAACCTTAAACCTTGACGTACCCCAGGAAGAAGGAGCGGATCCTGATCCAAGGGTAAAATTGAGAGTGAGCGCAGAAAGTGTTTGTGTAGGGTCCGACACGGTGACGAGCCAGGTGTCGGTGCGCACGATGACGGCTGCGTTTCCCGTCGATTTAATCGTAACGGGTGCATTACCATTTATCGAAGGAACGGTGACTGACCCTCCCGATTCGACCCAATAGAGCAGCATTGCAGTGTTGTGAGCGATATCCAATAATGCAGAAATACTCCCATCGTTACGGATTGACTGTATTTTAGATGCCTGAGATTTCTGCTCAAAAGATGCAAGAGTTGTCCCTGGGTATACGGCATATGATGCGGAAGATGTCAGGTCTGTATGATTGAGCCATGCCGCGAAAAGGTCAACGGTGGAGGGAGGTTCCGCAGAGGTTCCAATCGTTTGCCAGGAACCAGTGCGGGACCCAAGTTGCAGAGATAGCGTGGTACTGGGATTCGAAGCGTTGAACGTGTAGCCGACGCCACCATGCCACATGGAAACAGCTGAAGTGAAGTTGCCGCTTGAAACAGCAGCTCCATTTACGAATACGTCTCCTGAACGTCTGCGTTGATCCAAAACGGAGAAAACGGGAGAAGAAGTTGTCGAATTCAACCTTGCAATCATGACAAATTGTACGTCATCCTCAAGGAAGAACCATGTCTTGCGCCAATTGAGGGTTTTGGTAGTAGGTGTTTCATAGCGCATTGCTGCCACACCGATGGAACCGTCCGATGCACCGCCAACAAGTGACTGAGTACCTGTCTTACGAACAGTCTCACAGGTCAAAGGTGTCGCACTGTAATCCACCGTGATACCAGGTATGAGATTCCAGTCCCAAGCGGCGAAGATGTCCTCGTATTCGTTGCCTTGGAGGTATGTATAAAGCGTACCATCTGCAAGATGGAATCCGAATGGATTTTGCGAGTTGGTGCATTCCGTATTTTGGGTGCGTTTGGAATACATTCTTAACGTAGTGACATATCCACTGCCACGCTGTACCTGACAATAAGTTTGGAAATTGGTCGAAGAAACAAGAATGTTGCCATTGTTTCTTACCATGTAATCATTTGCATAAAACATGCGATTTCCTTCAAGGGCACCAGCGTTTGCATTGGTGGTATTCAATACGAGGTTTTCATAGATTTGGGAGATGGCCGGTGAATTCCATCTTTGGCCCAAAACTTGAATTTGCGTAAGGTTCATTTTCAAACTAGCAGTTGCCCTGAATAAAATTTTAGCCAAGTCGTCTACAGAACTTATCATTTTTCAGGCATACTGATTTTGCGAGACGGGCAGACTGATGATGCGACCCACAACGGACTGACAAAGCTTTGAGTGAGAAGATGTTAGAGAGCGAGGAAGCGAATGATACTGACAAAGTCCCAATGCAGAATACCAGTCAAAACGTTGCGAAATGTCATCCACTGACCTGCGTCAAGCAAGTTTGTGAATGCGGTCTTTGAGTTACTTGTAGCCTGATACTCTGTCCCCCCTGCCGCTAATTCCAAAGCGAAGATATCATTGGCACTGAAATATTTTACCTTGAATATATCAATCAGAGGGACAGCAAACAAGATTCATACTAGTCTTTGCCTGAAATCAAATCAGTTAATCTGGCATAGCAAGAAGGATTATTTCACTTACCATAATTCCCGTTGTAGAGGATACCGGCATGCTGTCCTGAGATAGGATTGAATCGTCGTTGCATGTCCGAGTCACGATAACTAACCGAACGTTCCGTCCGCTCTTATTCCGTCCGCCTTGAGGCCATCCTTGATCACCAATTCGGTGTGAACCTTTGCATATGCTTCCGATACCAAGGTCGCATTCGAGGTTAATAAGCCTAGATCAATTCCAATGCTGGCGATATCCAGGGCATTTGCGCCAGTTATTGCACTGACTCCGTTAATTCCCGTCTGGAAAGTGGCGTATGCTCTTGCCGTCATTGATGTGCAGCCTGACTGCTCCGAGGCAGAGAGACTATCTCCAAGCAACAGGCATACTTGTCCGACCCATGTGGGAATCAGTATAATCTAGAACTTGTCATGACAAGGAGGGCCATAAAGAAATTTCAAGGGACTGACGTTGGAAGACCAGTTCTGGTTCCAAAAACCCGGCGTCGAACAAGGGCACGCTGTCGTTCCTCCAGAATCTATGCATCCGGCGACGTTGAAGTCCTGTGAAAACCAAAAGTCCATGGCATTCGTGATGGCGGTCCTTAGCTGGACGTCTCCGGTGTACTGATTAGCATTTCTGAGGCCCCCATGCCAAGCTGCCGCAAAGGTATCTGATGACAATGAGAGGAAGCAGCTCCGAAGCAGACCAGGCCACATACTGATACGACTCCAGTGGCTTTGGGCTGGCCAACTCGCTTCCTGAGCAGCACAACCTGTGGCATAGTTGATTTCAGAATCTGGCCACTTCCCGCTCGAATCCAGAGTAGAAAGCCTATGCAAGAAAGGATGGTACATATCCGTAAGAATCAATTAAGTTGAATTCGCTAAGAGTAGATGATAAACTTACCAGGTTGCAATTGATGTTGCTCCAGTGGTTCCATAGATGATACCGTCAATTCTATTGTTACGAACGGTATCAAGATCACTGCTAGCCACTAGCACTGTGGTCAGAGAGACGATGGCGAGAAGAGGGTTGATAGAAGTAATTCGTGTCATTTCAACCGTGGGGCCTGGACGTGATAGGTTTGGCAACCCTTTTATGCACCAACCGATGACTCGAGCGCGACGTGAGCGTGGAGTAGCCTGAGACTCAGAGTCTTGTAAGCGGTGTCGTCGGTATCCTCGGGAGTCGGCTGGCAAGGCCTGTTGTATCGTCTCATCACCCCAGAGAACGTGCAGAACCTGCCTAGAAGAGCGACTTCCCCGTATGAAGCATCATAGTACCAACAATTGATTGCAGGACTGCTGGCATCAATACCTATTCTCGTACCATAGTATACCACGAGAACTGAGTCCGGAATTTGGTCGGGGCATCACAACATTCCTGCTCGAGGAACAAGCGAAGGAATATGGCATTCTGTCATGGGTGATCCGTGTTCAAAGACATATAAGGAAGTCTGGCGGTGAAGCACTGAAAGATGTTCGGAAAAATCGACACAACCTTCGTGAGCCTCGTGTTGGTAAGGAGCGCGCCGAGTCACAACACGTTATGAGAGTCACAACTTTCTCATGATACAGGAGCCTCGTGGTTGACAAGCGCGCCGAGTCACAACACGTTATGGCAACTTTCTCATGATACAGAAAACCAAATGGGAAGGTACAGTATACATCAAATTCGTGTCATGAATCACTTTGATACATTGAATTTGGCTAACGAGACAATGACTGGAATGGCATAAAATGCGAATGCGACCCAGGCCACTAGTGCAAAGTTTGTTGAGTGAGAGTATTAAATAATGCATATCACTCACTTGTGAAAGCATTCCCAGTTGCTGCAACAAGTTTTGGACCTTGCTCCCCTTGAAGGGCGATTGTCTTATTGAAATCCTGGACAGTCTTCCCGAACCACATACGGACAACAAGGAATGCAGTCAGACCTGACAACACACGCTTTTCAATTAAATGTCAAAGTTAGGGCTGTGAGGTGTCACGCTACCTATAAGAAAGCCAATGAAACCAATCCACGCGGACACCCGTTGGATGAAAGGCTTTTGGAACGCGACTCCAAACTTGCCCATCTTGTGACTGAAGGAAACCAAAGTGAAAGTAAGGAAGAAAGAGACGGAGAATCCCAAGGAGATGGCAATGAAGGCAGGCGTCGAAGCAGTTGGAGGAGACAGCAGTAAGGTAGGCGCGCTGTTGGGAAGTGCAGATAAGTCTGCATGATGGAGTCAACTTGGAATTCAAGGCATCGTAAGAAGTCTCGTACCATAGATCGGGTTCAAGGTAGGAGCTGTGCAGTTTAGTTGGGCGGAATTCTTAATTTTTGAACATGATCCTTTGTTAAATGACATTAGTTGGTGATTGGGGGATGCACAGTCCAGGCGAACCCAACATGCCCAAGAATACACTTGGTCCGTCTATTTCGACGTCGTCCCGAGACAATGATGTCGAGGGTGTCACAGTAAGGAGAGCAACCTGGTCGTGCATCATCACGGTAGGCGCCAAAAATGCGAATGTGGAGAGCAAGAGAGCAGTGAGCAGGAGCAGTGGGGTAAGGTATAGAGTAACTGCTTTGGAAAGACCTGCAATCATAATTGACGAGTCTCGAGACGGAGGCAAGGAAAAGAAGGATTCAAAGGAATGTCAGATTAATGAGGGTCGTAAAAGTGTGAGGGAGCTCGCTCTGCGGCAAAGGAAAAAAAGTGTGGAAGATGTCTTCTTGGTTGGAAGGCTCATCCGTCTTTATATGACCGTTGACGGTACCCATTGTCCCTAAACAAACTCAGAACAAGTATAATTGACAAAAGCATGAGACCGAGAGTCGGTATTTAGTTTACCTAATACCGTAAAACTCATTGTTCTTTTGAAGTCTTGGAATGGACCAGTCAAACGCCCTTGTGCTTGCAGGGCAACTGGGGCGCTTTCGCGGCGGTTACCAATGAACAACTGGGGCGGTGTTGACGTTACCGCGAGGTCCACCACGACGCCGGCGATCGCAAGCTAGATGATTGAGAAAACAAACTCTCTTATTGTGCAGCTGCAGTATTAGCTCCCTAATACTTCCAAACAACAGGGACCAAATGATCGCCTGATCGCAAAATTCAAAAGTAATACTACGCTGAAGCGGCTCAAGCGGCTCAAGCAGAGTCTCAGTCATGGCTGTCATCTTCCCTCAATTGCAGAATATTTCTGACATTCTGCAGAAGAACCCCGAGTCTTTTGCGCTTGGGAGCGAGTCGATTCGGAAAGGTGCTCTAGACGCTGCCAAATTTTTGTTTGACCTTGGTATGTGTCCGTGTTCTTCCTCTTAACCAGTCCGTGTCATTAAAATTCTGAAAACCGTAGCTGTGTCGTCTGAAAGGTCGTCAAACCCACATATATCTCAACTTTTGTCTTCACTGGAACCCTCTTCTGCTCCTCAAACACGATCGCAGAGTATTGTTGCAAATGGCAAGCGGAAACGGACACCCAGCCCCCTCCCTTCCAGGCCTGGCCTAGAATTCACACCACTTACGTCCCTCTATGTTGAAGGAATGAACGATCAACAAGTCTGGGCTCAACTCGATCTCCGTGCCAAGCATGTTTGCGATACCCTAGAGCTTCTCCTCGAAGGAGGCCCTGGGGTAGAACAACAGGACGAGGATGAGGTCCTTGATTCTGATGACGACCTACTTGACCATGATGAACATTTGAATGGGATGCTGAAAGCGCTCGGTAATGACGAAGACATCGACTTCAATATACCTGAAGATATAGGGGAAGGTGATTCTGACGATGATGGCTTGTTGAGCAGTGAGGGAGAGGACGATGTCGATGACCCTGATGATGAAGAAGATCTCCAGGAAGGTGTTACCGACCTACGCGACCCATCTTCTGACATGAGCGATGTCGAATTGGATTCTGCTCCGCGGCAACTGGGCAAGACTAGGTTCAGAAAGAACTCCCAGCTCGACGATGGGTTCTTTAATCTGGCTTCCTTTAATACGGAAACGGAAGAGGCAGAGGCCAGATCATCTTCTAGAGGTCAACTTGGTGGAGAAGACGACTCAGACGACGACGCCATATCAATAGATCTCTTTGCTACCGTGGACGAGGAGGGCTCAGATGATGGAGATAATGCAGGAGGTATGAATGATGGTCACTCCTAGAGGTCCTGTTCTAACACCTCCCGTGAATTGCAGAGGCCATGTATGGCGATTTCTTTGCGCCCCCTGCAAGAATGACTGTCAAAAAACATCAGCCCAAGTTGAGTAATGGTTCAAAAGCTGCTGGTCAAGTTCGTTTCCATGAAGAGGTCCGGGTGAAAAAAATCCGAGCAAAAGGAAAAAACCGTCCTCTATTTACAACGGGCGACGGAGATGAACAGGACGATGAATATGAAGATGACAGTGAAGATGAAGACGAAAGTGGAGATGAAGACGAAAGTGGAGAAGACGAAAATGGAGATGAAGACGAAGATGATGAGGTCGCTGAAGAAGCCATGGCCGAACAGACATTCGACCCCGGTGCCGATGTTTCTTTCTCAGACGAAGACGATGGAAGCGCCGATGACTTCTACGATTCACGAAGGGAGACGATAGATAGACTGAAGAACGATCTTTTCGATGACGAGGAAGAAAATACCCCCAACCATGGTAGCCTCTCAATATTGCCACAGCGGTTCATATCTCACCTCGTTATTTTGTTTCAGACTTATCCACACACGAGAAACGGATGGCTGAACTTCAGAAACAGATCGCAGACCTGGAGTCGGAGAATGTTGGCCCAAAAGATTGGGTATTGATGGGTGAGGCTGGTTCACGCTCGCGGCCCCAGAACTCTCTCCTCGAAGAAGACCTCGAAGTCGAACGGGCAATGAAGGCCGTGCCTGTTATCACAGAAGATACAGTTCTTGCCCTCGAAGAACGGATCAAAGCACGAATATCTGAAAATCGTTTCGATGATGTCGTTCGTATTCAGCCTTTGGACGATAAACCCTTCCTCCCATCTCGGTTCTTCGAGCTGAAGGATACGAAATCAACGCAATCTCTGGCTCAAATTTATGAGGATGAATATGTAGCGAGTCAGGCTGGTGGTTCGGCCAGCGACGACCGTGATGGTAAGCTGAAAAGGGAACACGAGGAGATCGAGAAGCTTTGGGAGGGTATATGCTACAAACTTGATGCGCTGTGCAACTCTTACTTCGTGCCAAAACAAGTGTGTCTTTTTCTTGTCCCTCTTGTCTATCTTTTGGTTGATATTTATAGCCCACCGCTGCGATTTCAACAATTTCGAACGTATCCACAACATCTTTGGAGTCTGCACTTCCAACTACCAAATCGTTCACCACTATGTTGGCGCCCGAGGAAGTTTTCTCTCCTTCAACGGCTGAGCCTCGAGCACGAAGTGAACTCACGCCTGCCGAAAAACGAACCTTACGTGGACGAGAACGGAAGACAAGGAAAAAATCGCGTGATGCTCTGGAAAAGCATGTCGACAAGTTTGCCAAGGTCAAAGGGATTGGCTCGGTCAAGAGGCAGAAAAAAGCAGCACTGGAAAGTGTCATTAAAAGTGGCAAGGGAGTTACAGTAATAGGCAAGCCAAAGAAAGAATTGGCAAAGAATCGTGCCCCAGGGCGTCGATGATTTCCTGTACTGGGGACGTGTGGGCGTAGTCGGATTCGTGTCAATGTTTCAAAAGGAGCTAACTACATGTATTTACAACACATCCATCATGCATCATCTTGCATCATGTATCAGTATGAATTTGAAGGATGGACGGGGAAGTTGCTGGGGAGCTGTAACTGTTACTAACCCAACGATCATCAAAGCTGTGCTTGTCCTGTGTATACTTGCTCGTGGGTAAATTGTGAGAGGGCTGGACTCAGCACTAAAACCGGCACCGCCAGCAGTTCTTTGATCACTTCTAACAACAAGCAGTCCTACCGCGGCACTCGACTTCATGCCTTTGTTCAAACGTAAAGATCCGTACTCCATCCCTCCAGTCCAAGAGAACACGCCCTCAGGCGGCGACAGCCCAAGACGATCTCCCTATCAGTCGAACGCCAGCACATACGTCCCCAGCCGAGATGGCGATCCTTATAACGCTCCTAGCAGCCACCGTGAGCTATATAACCCCACGAGCAGCCGGTCTGCATCATACTCTACAGAAGAACCTGTCCTGAGAGACAAATACAGTCGAAGCAATGGTGTCGGCGACATCTACTCCCGCGGAACAGCCGAGATCGAGAAGGATCGCAACGAGCTCTTTGCTGGCTACAAAGGCGAGAAGTCAGGCTCCGGCCGTTTCTTTGATGGTCCACCAGCTGGGCGAGAACCGAACCCAGGCGAAGAGAACGAAGATGACGTTGAAGGGATCAAACAACAAACCCGTTTTGTGAAGCAAGACAGCGTCAACTCGACGCGGAATGCTCTTCGCATGGCGCGAGAGGCCGAAGAGACAGCCCGCAACACACTCACACGCCTTGGCGATCAGTCGGGTATGTTAATGACGTCCTGGTCAAATTCAGGCTCTGATTTGAGTCACCAGAAAAACTTGCAAACACTGAACGCCATCTGGATGTGGCAAAGGGCCATTCTGCTCGCGCTGAGGATAATACCAATGAACTCAAACAACTCAACCGCTCTATCTTCCGGCCCGTCATTGTTTTCAACAAAGACGCCAAACGTGCCGCACAAGAGGCAAAAGTACAGGCTCGTTACGATGAGGAACAGCAAGAGAGGGAGAAAACCATGCTTGATATCCGAGAGAGTCAAAACCGCCTTGGAAGGGCTGCCACTTATGGTCATGGAGACGACGACGACGAACTTATTGGTGGTGGGGCTCGTGCCCGGTTCAAGTCAGCTGAGCAACAAGCAATGAGGCAAGAGCAGAGGAAACGCTATCAATTCGAGGCGACTGCTTCTGACGATGAACTGGAAGACGAATTGGACAACAATTTGGATGAGATCAGTGAGGTCTCTAAACGGCTCAAAGCACTTGGCATGGCCATGGGCTCTGAGCTGGACAACCAGAATCGCCGAATCGACCAAATAGAAGGCAAAGCTGTTCGAGTTGAACGGAAAATTTACACCAACACTCAACATGTAAGTCCTCTTCAATTCTTTCAGAGTCATTTCGTCTCATCCCACCCTGCAGCTCAAGAATATCAAGTAGTTCGCTGCTCTCGGAAATTGTTTGAGTTCCATCTTTATTTCTGACTTGTTCTTTCGTCGAGGTTATAGTTTAGTTTAGTTTAATTTGAGTTCATATATCGGACAAGTATCAGAAAATGGCCAATAGTAGCGGGTTAGACTTAGGACCTAGGTCTACGCGGTCATGCATATATCATGTGATGTGTAAGTCAAAATTGGTTCCGGTAAACTCTTTGCATACTTCACTCCCAGATACGTAGAATCAACTTGCTACGTTTGAGCGAGGCGCACGATATCTGATTTTACTATTCACACTGCTTGCATCATGGTCTCTGAGTACGAAAAACAGAAGGCGCTCAACATAAAGAGGGTGAGTGTTGTATTGACGACCACACTAGCGGCATTGTCATCTTGACGATGCAAATCAACAGAATGAAGAGATATTAAGAAATCTTGGGCTTCACCAGCCCTTGTTTGAACCGGTGCAGAAGCCCACAACTGTACAGCCAGCAATGAAAAAACGCAAGCCAACTGCTGAAGTTGAGGAAAGCAAACATACAAACAAGGCACCACGACTGGCTTCAGAGGAACCTTCGCCTACAGGAGTCCGTCGCAGCTCCCGCACTGCAGGCAAAAAAGTGGACTATACCTCGGAACAGCAGAAAAGCGCACCACGCCCTGTATCATATGATGACGAGAAACTTCGCCCTGATACCAACATTCGAAAATATGATCCGTGAGTAGCTTTCCTTTGCCCGTGTGCTTGCAAATAACGTTGCTAAGCGTCTAAACAATGCAGAAAGACATTCGGATCTATACCCGGGATCGAAGTTGGTGCTTGGTGGACAACTAGGATGGCATGTAGTGGGGACTCGATCCACGCGTGAGTAGTAATAATATTGTCGCTGAATAACCCCGAGCTAGTTTTCACGTGTGTATGTCAAGTCCCACTGTTGCAGGCATATCCGGTGGCCCTGAAGGTGCATACAGTGTAGCTCTCAGCGGTGGATACGAGGATGATGTTGACCTTGGATACGCTTTGTATGGTTCTAATCCCTGTTGAAACGCTATTCTTAATGATGCTTCTGTTTAAAGCACATATACAGGCTCTGGTTGGTCGATCGTTGTGTCCCCATCTCGCAATATGTTCTAACACTATTGTAGGCGGCAGAGATCTTAAGGGAACGAAAGCAAATCCCAAAAATGTTTGTACTTTCACACAACGCTTGCCATTCTTCAAGCTTGACTATACCCGTCTTAGCTTCGTACTGCACCACAGAGCTCTGATCAAACCTTTGAAAATTCCGTCCGTATAGCGCCTTACTTTTACGCACTTGCTCATACTCATGATTATGCCGTTTCTTAGTTTAACAAAGCATTAAAGGTCAGATTCAATCGACATTTGTTAAAATTTCCCACCATATCTTGCAGCTCAGCGCTCTTGCGAAACCGGTAAACCTATCAGAGTCGTTCGAGGATTCAAGCTTCGATCGAAATATGCTCCACTTGAAGGGTAAGTACATTTCTGGCCTTTGATCTGTGTTTCTACTTCTTAATTGCCACCTCAGATATCGTTACGATGGCTTGTACAAAGTAGAACGGGTATGTTATAGCCTGTTACGATTGATGATCGATCAACGGAAGTATTTCAGGCATGGATTGAGCAAGGTCTAAATGCAGGAAAATATCTTGTATGCAAATTTGCGTTCAAAGTAACTCTTCGCTCATCTTTACAATCGTGAATCGCGGGAGGGATATCCGCCAAATGTGAGTCGACGGAGCTCATTTGCAGAGATGGAGTGTAGGTTGCAGTAGAAAGTAGGGCCGAAGATAAGTCAGATGATGATGATGAGGAGACCTTCTCGGATGGGCGTGAAGAAGGAAGAGACATTGACTGATTCGACACCGAAGCTGAGGCGAACCCAGAATCAGAATCGACTCGGAGAAGATGGGGGGATGGCGTACGAGGGGGGAGATTGGCGAGGAGATTGGCGAGTGTTTTGGGGCATGGAGGGACGAGGGGGTTGTAGGGAGAGGACGTACGATGGTGGGGGTATGATAAGATGACACGTTCGTTGTCAAGCTTTTGGTTTACGGGGGGTGGTGTAGGGCGCGTAGAATCACCCGAGCCTGTATTGTTTTGGATGAGAAGTAGCTAGGGAAGGGAGAATAATGAACGGACCGTGAACGGTAGAGTATTGAGCCCAGTATGCATCCTCGGTGGAAGGGTCAGGCTCCGGTTTTGAATTTGCAAGGAAAATTTGATCATCTTGGTCGTCAGAGGCGCCATAAGCATCCCAATATGAGTCGCGATGATTATGGGGATCGTCGAGGGGTGATTGATCGTGGAGAGAATCGGAAGAGATCATGTCTTGGATAGAGTGATATGAGTTTTGAGGAAAGGGCATGAGAGCAAGGTTGTGAAATTTCCAGCCATCGGAGGTCGACCACTGAAAGACAAGACGGAGACCCGGTGGATTTTGAGTGGGATCGATGGCGGCATGGGCAAAAGCTGATTCTGGGTCTCTGGTGTAGCGGACGGTGTAGAGCGGGTTGTGTTGTTTCTGAAAGGATTCCAATAGATGCACGGCAGTCTGTTGTGCATCGGGAATGGAGTCGGATGGCCATGCAAGATATTGGGCCGGGTGATCTGGAGAGATATTGAGGAAAGAGTGGCGCTGAGCGAGTGCGTCTGAGATGAGATGTGGAGGGAGTGGCGCAAGAAGGGACGGAGGGGCGATATACTCGAGGACCAGCGCGATTGTTGTCGACGCCAGTGGCGTCACGGTCGGTGTGGCCATGATTGGATGGACCATGGGCGAGGCATCCAATAATATCCATCACGTGAACCTCCTCTTCCACTGTCGACCACGATGCACTGCCTGCTCGTCGCTCTTGCCCTGCCCCTCCTTGCCGTCGCCCAGGTTTGTGATCTCTGCAGCCATGCCCCTTCTTGTCGCTGAACTCTCCCCAGTCATCACCCGCTCCAAACTCGACCGCACCATCCCAGATCGTCGTCACCTCGACCACTCTCTCCACCTTTGTCACAATTGCCTCTGACAGGCAGGTCAGCACCGGCACTCGAACAATCGTCTTCACCTCCACCATCACTCCCACCCAGTCCCCAGGAAACAACACCGCATCTGGCAACAGTACAGCCAGTCCAACCCCCTCTGGAAACAACACATCCTCTTCAGCTATCCCCACCTCCAATCTCCCCACTGCACCCTCAAACGTCGCTGGCGGAGGCGGGTCCAACGGCGCTCCACTTCCAGGAGCAACAGGAGGAGCATATGGCCCGGACGACAAATACATCGCTGCTGCATCGTCCATAGCACGCAATACCCTCTTTGTTGGACTAGGTGCTCTGGTTGTCAGCGGAGCATTGATAGCCCAACTCTAGAGAATGGACTTTTCCGTATATACATTCTGGACAGACATTATAGACATTTGTACGTATTGACAACCCTGCGCACCCTCTCTACATTACCTCGCATACCACTTCCTCCATTCTAATCCCATGCACTTTCTTTTAAAACCATTACGGCAAACTCCGACAGCCTCAAGATTTCGTCTATTCACCGTCTCTCCTTTCCGTCCAATCATGACTTCCTCACCTCAAGCCAAAAAACAAAAACTCCAACAGGTTCAATTGCATCCTCGTCTTTTGTCATACCATTACACACCTGTATACAGGTCATCGGCACCCACAACGGCACTTTTCATTGTGACGAAGCTCTCGCGGTCTTTTTACTCCGCCAAACCAGCAAATACCGCGATGCCGGTTGGTCCACAACGAAGATTCCTCATATCCCGTCTGACCTCCGTCTTCCTCCAGACTTGAAGCGCTCCCGTGATCCTGCAATCCTCGACACCTGCGACATCGTCGTAGATGTAGGAGCTGTTTACGACGAAAACCTACAACGTTTCGACCATCATCAACGCGGCTTCACCGAAGTATTTGGTCACGGCTTTACTACAAAGTTGTCATCAGCTGGACTGGTCTACAAGTGAGATCACAGCCCATCTATCCACTGTCCTTTAGATTCACATGTCTTACAGGCATTTTGGCAAAGAGATCATCGCAAACGCTACTCAGCTTTTGGGAAACGATGAAAAAGTGCAGACTTTATGGCTGAAGCTGTACAAGGTTCGTCTTCTTCTCAACGTCTTTCATGAAGGATCGAACGAACCTTTTCTACAGGAATTCATCGAAGCAATCGATGCGATAGATAATGGCATCTCCCAATATCCCAACGACATCACCCCCAAGTACAGAAGCCGCACCGATCTTTCCAGTCGTGTAGGTGCCCTCAACCCGGCTTGGAATCAGCCTTCAGATTCGGAAACCGTCGATGTACGAGACTTTGCAAATATCAAATTGTCTCTGCTTATTTGCCACCCTATTGACAGGCTCAATTTGCAAAGGCGTCCCAACTGACAGGGGAAGAGTTTCTGGGGAGACTAAACTATTATGCAAATGCTTGGTTGCCTGCCAGAGATATCCTCATTTCATCTGTTGCCCAGAGTAAACAGAGCGTTGACTCGACTGGCAAGATAATTCTATTTGAGCAGTTTTTGCCTTGGAAGGTAGATTGATCTCATCCTTATACGATATTCCTTTGAATTGATGATGTGCAGGAACATCTCTTTGAACTTGAGGCGGACGCCTCCTCTGGCATTGCTCCTGGAGAAGCGACATACGTTGTTTACCCTGACGAGACAGCAGGTAACTGGCGCGTCCAGGCAGTCCCTGTCTCCCCGGAAAGTTTCGAAAGCCGCAAGGCGCTGCCAGAAGCCTGGCGAGGATTAAGGGATGAAGAGTTATCAACGGTGTCAGGAATTCCAGGGGGTATATTTATACATGCTTCAGGATTTATTGGAGGCAAGTTTTCAGGGTTTCCCCCTCGATTAAAGACACTCATGATCTCTGTCACAGGTAATAAAACAAAAGAGGGTGCTCTGCAAATCGCCAAGACCGCTTTAACGTTGTAAAATTTGACTCCTTTTATTCATCATTGTGACTTTGAGTGGCTTGCAAGTAGTCAGAAACTTTTTTCATTGCTTGTCTGCCCTGCCAGCCGTCCTGTTCCGTCCATACATTGGAGACTGCTCACTTGACGCGCATGCTTGGTCGTTGGCAACGAGTGTACATACTCATAGAACACCCGACGCAGCCGGTATTATCCAGCAACGTGTTGTATGCATGCCTCGAGGCTATGCATTGCTTATGATCAGTGCATGTTACGCCTCCTGTTCGATGCAGCTTGAATGGTATTTCAGCATGTCCAGATGTCACCACTATAAGCTCTACCACTAGAGGGCTATCACTTCAAAACCGCCTGGTTCACCGACACAAAAATACCTCAATGGATCCTCTCCTTGTTCCGAGCTCACAACCGCAACGAAAACCAGCGGCAACCAAGTCAACATACCACCCTTTCCTATTCGCGTTGATGACGTGCTCTGCTGTCGCTGAGCTTGGACTCACTGCGTTTCTAGTTAGCGCCGGGAACGAACACAACACCTGGCCAAGTTCTAGGTATCATTCGTTGTAAGGAATCTTGTTAAGGAATTTTGTAGGGGTCAGCAAGTTCAAAACGCCCTCCAGGCTAATACTTTTCGTCTTCAATGCTTCGTGGACAGCTCTTTTCTCGACTGCATATATCCTCTGGTTCTTTGATGGAGCGACTCATTTCCTGGCCAACATTGCGAGCTCTGTCGCATGGCTCTTAGTAACGACCATACTATGGGTGCGTAATTTTGGACGTTGCGTCTTTTTTTTGGCAAGCTTCTGAATCGGGATGCCAGGGGACTGCAGCTGGAGTAATGCACAACACGCGGACTGGAGGGAATTGTGCTGGACGGGCTACCATTTCGAGGTAAAAGGAGAGACCAGACTCATTCCTGTCAGGTGTTCTGAAAATGCATAGATGTCGCCAGTCGTTGACGGTGGAAGCTTTGGGCTGGACCGAGTTTGGGCTTTGCGTGTTGACTATGGGAGCTACGTGTCTGTGGCTAATACAAGGCAGGCAGGCCGAGGTAAATTGGACATTGGTTCTGTTGCTTACTGCACTCAGCAAACCTTTTACAGCGGGATTATCATGTCGTGTGAAGCATGTGGCATCTGTTTCTATATATACGTTGTATATGATCCAGCTCGGATCTCAGGCTCGGTTATCTGATAATCCGTAAATTGCATCGGACTCTTGTCCCTAGATAGCCCTATATCCCTCTTCCAGCCAATGTACTTATAATAGGACTCCTCTCGGCTGATATCATCTCGACTTTCAACCTCTATTCCTCCCGCTCCTTGAATATGCTCCTAGCACCCCACGAGCCCTCGAACAGTCACCAATACCGTCGCTCTTCGTGCGACGAACTCCTTGCTGCCCAACGACCCATATGTGACTCTGACTCCGAGTTCGAATTTCCACCAGCGTTGGGCCCAGACTCTTTGCAGGACCAGGCGGAACCGGTGTTCTCGTCGGCAGAAGATCGTGAACACCCTTCAATTAAACGAAGAGCCTTCTTCATACGCCTACTAGCACTACTTTGCACATGCAGCCTCAGTGTTGGGAGCCACTAGTACGTACCGTCCATTTCTAATGTGCAAGATGTAAACCTCATAAACCCCAGCGCCTCATATATTTTAGGACCTATCAAAAGTCGCCTCGGCCGCGAAATCGGGACGTCGCACACTGACTTCGGTCTCTTGATGGCCGCGTTCAGCCTGAATAGCACTTGGACGCCCTTGATTGGCGGAGTACTTGCTAGCACGCTTGGTACTACCCTCACCAGTATCATTGCTACCGGTGTGATCCTATTAGGTGACATTGGTTGTTAAACTAGTTCATACCGCATCATGCCTAATTTAAAACCTGGACAGGACAACTGCTTTTGCTTTTCGGCGACATTTGTGGAAATGTACGGTTAATGGTCCTTGGCCTTTTCGTGTTTGGTCTTGGGGTTAGCCCCCTTGCTGTCGTACAGGAAACTATCATCGTTCGTTTCTTCAAGTCACACGGCCTTGGGGTATCGATGGCCTTTGGCCTCATCGCAGGGAAAGGCGCTTCTTTTGTTGCCGCCCGTACATCTTACCCTCTTACCGAGGCGTTCGGTCCTAGAGCTCCCTTCTACGTTGCAACATTTCTTGCTGCGTTATCGGTGGTCATCAATCTCGTATATATCGCTGCTTCTAAATGGTTAATCGACGGCGCAGGCGCTGAATTGGAGGCGACGGATATAGCAAAAGAAGCCCAATCTCGCCTGATGACAAGCGTTTCCGAATCACAGGCACTCAAGAAAGTGGCCGAGAAACGGAGAGTCAATCTTCGTGAGATCACCAAACTAGGAGATTTGTTTTGGGCGTACGAAATTTCTTTCCTTTCTCCTCCACCCATTGTTGTGACTCATTCTTTATCAGGTATATTGGCCTTAATGTTCTTTGTGGAATGATGTGGTCGCCGTTTACCCACCTTGCGTCGTGAATATTTACACCTTATCTTTACAGCGTATGTTCGAGGCTTACATCCATATAGAAACATCATTGAGATGCGGTATAAATTGACGGAAAGAGACGCGGCGACTCAGGCATCGTACCTTCTAGCAGGAAGTCTGGTCTTGTATCCAGTCGTGAGTCAAACGTATCTCTTAGGACTAGTTTGCGGTGACTATACAGTCCCACCCCACAGTGCGGTTATCTTGTAGACCGACTGAAACATCGCCAGATTGTCGTACATTTACTACTTGCTTCGTCTTGTCTAACCCTTTCTGCATACTTGTGGCTTGTACTTCCTCCCTCATGGACTAGAATTCCCGGACCAGCCATTATGTTGTTCGCAACAGGCCATGGTTTCTCCCCACGTCAGTGATCACTACATCTCTACAGTTTTGTTCACAATTACTGACATTGACAACAGTTCTGCTGGTCGTCCTGGTCCCAAAAATTGTCCCTTTGAAATTCGTCTCTACAGCGCTTGGAGCTCACAAGAGTGTAAGCAATTCACCAGCTCGAATCACATGGAATGTTCACGATACAATACGTCGAATACCAGCTTGAGCAAACAGGGTCAACGATATTTCAAACACTTGCTGGACTTGCTCTCGACACAAAGAAGGGGAGCAATCGTAGGGCTAGCAAAGAAGCCATCCAGCACCTCCTCAATATTTTTCTAGCTATCAACGTGACCCAGTTACTGAGTGTCGTAGGACTCGCTGGTTTACAAAGGAAAAGGGTGGGGGAAACCCTACATAAACAAAGCAGCTCATCGCAGACAGAGACTGAAGGGTTGTTGGATGGCCCAGGGCTACCGGCGAGGTATATGCTTAGTGGGAATAGAGTTGGGGAGGGACGGCCTACCAGGTCTGAGAAGCGGCGTGGAATGGTGTTTGCACTGCTGAGTGCGGCCCTCATTGGTACAGCTTGGGTCTTATTCTTGGGGACGGCATGGACCCGGCTGGGGAAGGGCAAGTAGCGGCGATTATAATATTAATAAAATGTAATGTATACTGTATCAATAATCTGAATCAGATCGCAGTGAGACCAAAGGTTAGGGTTACGGCAAATGCCGGTGGTACTGCATAGTTGGTTCCCAAGCCCTTCACTGTGTATTGGCAAATATTGTCAGCGCCCGGCCTCAAAAACGTCAAGACCCCAAGGTACGTCGCTCAGCATATCCACACAGCCAAGTCGCATTCCTCACCGCATCCTAGCCGCAAGATGGGTGCCTACAAATATATCGGAGAGCTCTACAAGAAGAAGCAATCGGATGTTCTCCGTTTCCTTCTCCGTGTTCGGTATATTGGCCCATCTTTCCAGCCTACAAAATCCTCATCAAACCTACAGATGCTGGGAGTACCGTCAGCTCAACGTCATCCACCGCGCCTCTCGTCCCTCCCGTCCCGACAAGGCCCGTCGTCTCGGCTACAAGGCCAAGCAGGGATACGTTATCTACCGCGTTCGTGTCCGCCGTGGTAACAGGAAAAAGCATGCTCCCAAAGGTTGTCAAATGGCCCGCGATTTGTTATAACCTCAAACTGACTGACTTTTATAACAGGAGCGACATACGGCAAGCCCGTTCGCCATGGTGTCAACCAACTCAAGTTCCAGCGCAGTCTCAGGAGCACAGCGGAGGAGCGTGTGGGCAGGCGTTGCGGAAATCTTCGTGTGTTGAACTCGTACTGGGTGAATCAGGATGGTGTCTACAAATACTACGAAGTTATTCTCGTCGACCCCAGCCACAAGGCGGTACGATCAACGATCTGCTTTTTTTTTGCTTTCTATAACACTTTATATCAGATTCGCCGTGACCCCAGGATCAACTGGATTGCCAACCCAGTGCACAAGCGTCGCGAGGCCCGTGGTTTGACCAGCATCGGCAAGCAGGTCCGCATGTCCCATCTCCACTCTCAGTTTCATATTCTGATTATTTTTTCAAGAACCGTGGTCTTGGCAAAGGACACCGCCACAATCATGCTCCTGCTCGCTCGACCTGGAAAAAGCACAACACCCTCAGCCTCCGTCGTTACCGTTGATCTTCTTGTTCTCCCCTATATCATATGTACCATGTCAACCCATGTGCTTCGTATGCCCTCGTCGCTTCTATATACAGTCATGTCAAAAGCGGGGCTCATGCCCATCCCGCAATCCAAGGAATCGCCATTTGCGGCCCCACTCGACAACAAAATTTGTGTGATCAATGGAGTTAAATAGTATACATCAGTGTACAAATGAAGTTGAACATTGACAAACACGAGGCGTATAGCCGAAAACGTGTACTTTTCCATTCCGTTCATTGAACGTTGCCTGGGGCCGTGAGTTCGTTGGAGTGCCCGACAGGCCATCTATAAAACCATCCACTTCACATGTGTTTGTGGTGAAGAACGACTTTAACGACATCCCGCGTCATGACTATACCCACCCTAACTCTCTACTATTTCCTTCTGTCGGCTGCGCTGGACCCTTCTTTCTGTGCAGCCGCCTCCAGGCTGAAACATGCCCCCAGAAATGATACCTTTACCGCCAGGAGTGTCATTCAGGACACTATATCCCGCGAGTTACACCCATCGATCGTAAAGAGGAGCAACCTAAATACCAACCCCGATGGATCAACCTTTCTTTGGCTCCCCCAAGACGAATTCTCGGGCAAGACGTTCTTCGAGTATGTGTTGCGAGAAGTTGGAGTTATGGGACGCTCTGCTAACCAGTTCGGATACCAGCAATTTTACGTTCTTCACTGGCCAAGATCCTACAAAGTGAGTCTCCTCTAACTCGTGTGATTGGAAATTGACTCGCGATTCTAGCGGTCATGTCAAGTTAGTAGGCTTTAAACTGCAGCTACTCTTATACTGATAGGTTGAGAAGCTACGTCGATCGGGACCAAGCCTTTTCACAAGGCCTTGTTTATGTGCAGGATGATGGCGTTGTCATAATGAAAGGCGATAGCACAACATGGCTAGCTAAGGGCGCTTTTCGCAATAGGTGAGAGATTCTGTGTTGGTTCGCGGCGATCCTGTGATCTTGATTGTTATTTTAGTGTACGAATATCCAGCTATGCGCAATACACAACGGGTCTCTTTATTCTCGACCTCAATAGAGCACCCTGGGGGTGTGGTAAGTGGTTTATTACTTGCCACGGCAAGAGATCTTGACTCTGGGTATAGGAACCTGGCCAGCATTTTGGACCTTGGGAAACGGTGTCTGGCCTGGCGTGAGTCCACCTTCATTGTAACAATATTTCCAACCTTAGATTGATATCCAGCCTGGCGAAATTGATATAATTGAAGGCGTACATGACAATGAACATAATCAGGTAGCCTGGCATACACGAGATGGTAGTTTGTCATTCATTACTTCTTTGAGGATAATAACTCTTTTTCCCTTCTTCCTCAGGATGTTACTTGACGCCTAAAGCGAATAATTTCACCGGAACAATCGTAGTAAGCAGCGGTTGTCTTGCCATCGATCTTCCTTTGTCTCAAAATTTTTGTCCTGCCAGCAACTCAATGGTCAAGACAACCTTGTCTGCAATGGAAACGTCAATCAAAACTCTGGCTGCGGCATCATCGAATATAGTAGGGCATCTTATGGCCAATATTTCGAATCGATTGGTGGAGGAGTCTTTGCAATGAAATGGGACGAAAATGGCATCGCCGTCTGTACGAGCCATTATATGCTTCTGCTTTGATTTCAGACTCAAACATTTGTTACAAGGGTCGTTTTACCGGGCTGCTGTACCGAAAGACATTACAGATGGTAGCCCGGATCCCTCTCAATGGGGCCCCCCTTCTGCTGCCCTAGCGCCTAGTGCCTGCAATCCTTTGGAATTTTTCTACAATCATTCTATAATTTTTGGTACGTGTCTTGGCGTTACTGCTGATGCTGTGCTGAAAATTTTACGCCAGATATCACATTTTGTGGTGAGACCTGGTTCTTCTTTATTAATCGTGAATAATATTGATCAGGAAATTTGTACTACTGTTTATAGGCGACTGGGCAGGAAATTCTTATGCCACTTCAGGCTGTCCTGGAACGTGTGAGGACAGGTTAATGGATCCTGCCAACTTTGTGGTACATCTTCCCTGAGTATCACGTCTTCATGCGACTGATGTCTGATTACTAGAACGCAACATGGAGCATAAATTCGCTCAAAGTATATAGAAAACAACCAATCAAAGGGCGCATCACAAACTCTGCCTCCCCCTTGAACATCATCTCGCCACGTCGCATGTTTGCCTTTCTCGTTATTGTCGGGATCATGCTATATCCATTTGACTGAATGTAATATTAACCCTAGAGCTTTAATTTCCATATTCTATTCTCTAAGCCGACTTCGCTGCTGGCTGATGCCTCAAAAGATGCTCGGAGGGGCGTGACACTGACCCAGCCTTGGTATAAAGCCCATCCATCAGATCCTGCGGGAAGAGATGAAAGGGATGGAGTAATAAGGTCTGTCATATTGGGTGAAAATTTGAAGGATAATTCTGTGTCATGTTGGCCAGGATGAGCACTTTCTGAGCTTTTCCCCTGGTTCACCTGAACATCCAACGCATCTGGTCCTGCAGGAAGCGGAGCCTGGTCCTTTGAAAAGCGGGGATAGGCCGTGCTCTTGAACAAACGCCCATAGGAATTCCGCCACATGGTAGTAGTGCAAATTTTCAGGCCTTCCTCTGTCAGCAGATCCTCTATCAGAGGGATATTGATGTTGTACAAGTCGACTTCGCCGTTTCGGAGGCCTCCTTGATCTAGACCCCAGTTGTTCCAGAGGTGTCGAATGATGGACGATCCGAGACGATGAGCAGGCTCGAATAATTTTGTGGGGGTTGGATGAAGTACAGTGCCGTATGACAAGGCAATGGACCGGATCTTTGATAGAGATGACGATAAAGCGGCTCCAATGGTACCAGAGGAAAGGGCTAAGGCAGCTGAGATGTTATACCTGGGGGTTGAGTGAAATGATAGAAAAGCAAAACTGTAACCAACCAGAGCTATTCCTACCAAGGTTTGGACCAGACACCTTATACGAGGATGGTCAGACGAAGCGTTGATTCTACGGCGAGTACGTGGTTGCGTACCACGAGGTCGATCTCATCAGGAAAGAGGTTGTGTAAGGCGATATTCACACATGTTGCTGGTGTCTATCGTTTGCTTAGATGCGACTAAAAGATAAAATCGAGCAGGGATCATACGCCATCGAGGAGGATCCATTCTCCCTGTGAGGATGAGAGTTCTTGGTGTGAGCTTCGACGGCTGGTTTCTGGCGGACAGCACAAACCAATTCCCCGTGTTTCAAAGGCCTAGGTGTCAAGGATGTTTCGCCTGTTCCGTCATGTATGGGATAAAAGTAGACGCCCTTTATGGTTTCTCTAATATGATGTGCGGTGCCTAAAAGAATGGGATGGCCGTGAGGGGTGAGACAGAAGACATCAGAAACGATGTTGACCGATCCAAGATTTCTGAGAACTTGGCAAGACGACCTTGACATCTTGAGATCAGGGTTTGTCAGTTACAGAGGAGCTGAGGAAGGGAGAGGCGGACCAAATTGCTCGGTCAGACGTTGGTATAGGCCGAGGATGTAGGGGGAGTCTTTAACGTGGGGGGGTCCGTCGTCGTTCTACACGGCATAGATGAGGATGAATGGGGGAGATGAAGAGAGATGAATTGAATACAGTGAGGAGGAGTCTTGGTTTGTATGACATTGATGGTTTGTAAAGAAGGGTTGCCATCATCAAGGCTGGCTGTCCATCCTCCCTTCGACCTTGCAAGATGGCGAGTGCAGCATCCGGCGCTGCATCCACCACAAACAATGCATCCTCCTCGTCGTCCTCAACAGCCAACTCTCTCCTCTCCTTTTCCTTCCCTCTCCAGGGACCCCTCCGAAAATCAATCTCTGTCGATTCTTTCGTGCAATCACCTCCAAGAGACGCTGACACCCCTTCAGGCCAGCATATCACCACACGCAATCCCCCTTCTGAACACAATCGCTTTTCATTCGGTCCCACGTCCGCTATGGACGAAAGGGACGACTCTGTCGACTCGGATATTGAACGATCAGATCCTGTTGAACGGTACAGCCGCTCCTCTCTCAAAGATTCTTCACGTCCACATATTCGCGGTGGCGAGCTTCCGCTACCCTCTCGTACTCCCCTTTCCACTCACACCATGAGCCGCATGACTAGCACCTCTGCCAATTCCACCAAGACTCTTGACGACTACTCACGAGACCAGCCTGTATCTTTTCTTCCACCGTTGGCGACCCTTCCTGTTTCTACAACTCAGAGTCGCACCCGCAGCGGCAGCTTGGGCACCTATATGGATGCCGGGCGTCATCGCTCCTATACGAGAACATCTTACACCATAGTCATGGTAGGGATGGCTGGGTGTGGAAAATCTACTGCAATACAGTGCGGTTTGAAAGATCATGGGCCCATCTCTGTGCCTTTGATACAAAGGACTTCCCTGAAATGTAACCCAGCTCCTTGCGCCGAATTCTCTCTTCTGACTATTTCCCCTTCCTCTTTTCCTCCTATTTAGATTCTCGTCAGGACTGGCAGATTCGATCCAAGGAATCCACTCTTCACATTATCGAGATAGACGTCCCGGTAGAATACTTGGCATCTGTCCATCATGCTGACTCGCCAGACTGGCTGGACGACATTCCTGACATCAGTGGAGTAGTCATTTGCTATGACGCAAATGACAAGCGTTCATTTGACCCCGTCGAAGGGCTTCTCCGTCGTAAGTTTCTCGTCTACATCTTTTACACTGTTTGGAAATTCAGGCGTTTCAAGGTGTGCATGATGCCGCGAGAGTACCGTACATCGTGCTTGCTTGCAAATCTGACCTTCAACATCAAGTGGACCCTCGCGAGGCTACAGTATTGCTTAAAAAATACGATGCAGGACTAGTAGTAGGTGCTAAATCGCATGAAGAGGGACAGAGGGGGCTGCGACGTGTATTTATGTGGATTTTGAACGCTGCTGAAAGGGACAAGCGACGAAAAGGTCTGCTTTGCATAAAATTTCAAGTCTCCGAGGGATTGATTTCTTACCCAGGCTTGGCCTTCCAAAATTCTGCATCCCCTAGCGTTCTTCGAACTTCACCTTCAAGGGCTGCAACGCCTACAGCTTCATCTTTTAGAATGCATGACCAGGATAACAACACATCTCCGACTACTCCATCGTCAAGCAATCCAATTTTCCCGACCTCTCCCACTCGAGCACGCTCGACCGGCGACCTCCTGCATGCTCCTGAAGCCCTGACCGTGATCGTAGACTCAAAGATAATGAGCGGCAAGAGTGCACATGCACCACAACTACCTGAAGCATCCAAGGACGAAATCGACGCGCCAACTCGTAAAGAAAGCAAGGGGAAAGAGTCGTGAGTCTCTTTTCGGATCTATCCTGCGCTGAACCCTCATGTGTGGAATTCAGACGACCGGGGCAATACGCAACGTTAAATGACTTATTGGACAAACTCCTATTTCTGGCAGTCAGTGGCGACGGTGAGTTTTGCGACGTATTTTTTTACTCAAACTCATAGCACAAAGATTCGTCATACATAACCCATTTCTTACTTACATATCGCCGGTTCTCGGGCCCAAGGAATGTTATACTTGCGATGCAGAAGCGAATACGGGAACTTGATGAACAGTCAGCCGGGGACCCGATGTTTGCCTGCTTCGCTCAGATGCGGTATGTGTTATGTGCTGCTGATATGCGTGTTTCTTATGATTCTTCAGGATTTGTCACCTCCTTGAAATATGGATACGCGACTATCCATACGATTTTGCTGTTCCAGGAACAGCGAGCGCACTATCCGCTCTTATCACTTCAATTATTTCGAAGACATACCTTCTGCACTACGGATCAGAATTTCTACCTTTCCTCGAGATGTTGCCCACCCTGGTCGACCACGACGTCACCTGGGCGCTAAAGGTCGATGTAGTTGACGAGAGTGAAGACACAGACAGCTTTATGGAAGAAGAGGGACCACACCGATCAGATGACTCCGTTCCTTCTTCCCCCACTCATGATCAACACGTTTCTCTACCTTCTACGGTAGCGCCCCGAGAACGCAGGCCTAGCTTTCCCCTTCCAACAATGCTTGCAAATGGGACGAAACCTAGTGCAGGGCCTTCGGAAGCAGATACATCTGAAAAGCAGCAGATTAAGGATCTCCTCAAGTTGTCCCAGGAGATCCAGGCCCTAGAGCCTGAAGACATTGCTCAAGAGATAACTCGTATTGAAGTCAGACTGTTTCTAGATATTAAGGTATGTCGTAATTTCTTCATTGCCATCTTTGGTCTTACGCGTCTTCAGCCACGCCATTGGCTTTCTTATACATTCGTGTCAAAAAAAGATGGAGGGGAGCCCATTTCCGCTTTCAATGCTCTTTCCAACCATCTCGCTGATTGGTAGGCCATCATCATCGAAAAAATTTGAAACCTGCGCTCATCTATCACTCTCCGCAGGGTTGTTTCTCTCATACTCTGTCACAAAACACCGAGGGCACGCGTCAAACAGATCGAAAAACTAGTTGAAATTGCTCAAAGGCTGCGGGCTCTCAACAATTATTCGGCATTGCGTGCTTTTGTTGCAGGGATCAATAATGCAACATTTGCAGGTGACGAAACGATGGAACAGTTCAAGGCTAAATGTCCTGAACAGGCTAAAAACCTACAGTCATGGGATGTGCTGCTGCAACACATACGTTCACACCGTGCATATCGTCTTGCTTTACGGAATTCCAAGGGCGCATGCATACCTGCTCTGTGGGTCTTATGTATTTGTATATGTCTATCTATTTCTGATATCTTCCCTCCAGCGAGGTTCATATGTCTGACCTCATCAGAGCCCATGAAGGCAATGGAGACTTTCACACTTCTGAGCCCAACAAGATACATTGGGGCAAGTTCAACATGATGGGTAAATTTATCTCGAGTACTGCGCAATGCCAGGCGCAGTGCAGGGCTGCTGCCGACTACAACTTTCCGGAACGTCCTCATATCAGAGAACTCCTCCTTTCACATTCTGTAATGAATGATCAGGTATGTCTGGTCGTCATAAATTTAGTCAAACCCTCCCGCCTCATACGCCACGCAGATGCAAAAATCGCGTATTGCTCCTATTGACTTAGAAGTCGATGAATACCGCCCCATCCCTGGAAATGGACCGCCACGGGATACCGCCCTTCTTCGCAAATTGATTTTCTGGTGACGCTACCCGGACAGTATGGTTCATCGCTGTAAATTTTATCAAACACTGTATATCATTGACACTTACTTGCCCCAGTATACCTTGCATTACTCACCATATCCACTTTGGTTTCTTTATACATCCCAATATACCCTACCCTTTTGTAGCGCGTAATTTGTCACCTCACTCGAACCAAATCGTCACATCGTCTTACAATGACTAGGGAAATACAGGCCCCTTGTGTGATATTGCGAGGATGAGTAGTCTCGAAGCGTTTATCGTTAGGCTTTGGGACGTGAAACTTGTGTACGCATTAGGACGCCGTCCTATCAGTATTAGTTTATGATAGTAGATCGTGGCGGCGGCAAGCGCCACCGTTATGCTTGCCTCTGTTATGTCGCGCGCTGCATGTAGGGAGTTTGCAAACCATCGGGGTAGTTTCATGTGGAGGACTACTACTAGAAGCTTGGAGTATCAAGGCGTACCACTACTACTATTACTACCTAGTATATACTAGTAGCTATATAGTATACTAGGCAATATGCGCACGTGCAAAAAGCGTGATCTTAAAAAAAGTTGACGCAGTTTTGGGCGCCCAAATTCAAACCCCACCCTCTCGAGCACGTTAATTACGGGCGATTTTCAAACACTTGCGGGCCTCTACGACTTTCTTTTGTGAGCCGGATGACCGACTATGTATTGACTCTGGAATCGGACTCTGAGGAGTGCAGTGTTCCTAACACACTCAAAACATCCAAATTGGACACCGAGGACAATAGCTTAAATCCTGAATTTGTTTTCGACATATCTGGAGATCCATACATTGATATTAAGGACCAATTTCTGGAAGACGGGGATTTAGTAAAGAGGGGAACAAAGCCTGTTGGTTTGGAACCTATCGCTTTATGTCGAATACTGATATACAGCCTGCCTTTAGGACCCAATATCCGTTGAAGATATAATTGCTCGACATAGCCGTGTCGGAAAGCGTAGACTTGAAGACAGGGATGACGATGATGAAAGTATAAGCGAAGGGGATATGCTCGAGGAAGATTCGCAGGACGTCTCCAGTGAAGACGACGAAACAAACATGGATCCATCCAATTCATCCGACCTCGACGCAGCAGAAGAGGGAGATTCCTCTTCAGATGAAAGTTCAGAACCCGAAACCCAGGCCGAGAGAGATCGCAAAGCTGCTTTCTTCGACTCTGAGGTTGGGTCAAGTGATACACATAGCTCTTTCTTGACCCTGAACCTTTCGCGGCCTGTTCTCAAAGCAATAACAACTCTGGGGTTTACGAAGCCGACTCCAATTCAAGCTGCAACTATTCCTGTGGCACTTCTTGGGAAGGACATCGTTGGAAATGCAGTTACTGGCTCTGGTAAAACCGCAGCTTTCATGATACCAATCCTGGAGCGTCTTTTGTACCGTGAAAAGGGGAAGAATGCTGCTGCCATTCGTTGCGTCATTTTGGTGCCTACCAGAGAATTGGCAGTCCAATGTTTTGATGTTGGAACAAAGCTTGCCACGCACACGGATGTTCGGCTTTGCCTCATTGTTGGTGAGTTTGTTCGAAACTGCTTATTTTTTTGCCTAACTCCTTCTACTAGGTGGCCTCTCTGTCAAGTCACAAGAAGTCGCTCTCCGATCACGCCCAGACATAGTCATCGCCACCCCCGGGCGTTTGATTGATCATATCCACAACTCTCCTTCCTTCTCACTAGAAACTCTCGATGTCCTGGTGTTGGATGAAGCTGACCGAATGTTGTCTGATGGATTTGCTGATGAACTTGCGGAGATCGTGAAGTCATGCCCTCTTTCTCGTCAGACCATGCTCTTCTCAGCTACCATGACCGATTCCATCGATGAGCTTGTCAAAATGTCCTTGAACAAGCCTGTACGACTGTTTGTCGACCCGAAACGTAGCACTGCACAGGGCTTGATTCAAGAATTTGTACGCGTTCGCGCGGGCAAAGAATCAGAGCGTTCAGCACTTCTTGTGGCGCTCTGCAAAAGGACTTTCAAGTCCAATGTCATTATCTTCCTTCGAAGCAAGAAGCTGGCGCATCAGATGCGGATTGTTTTCAGTCTTCTGGGAATGAAATGCGAAGAACTTCATGGAGATCTGTCGCAAGAGCAAGTTAGTTAATAGCTATTCGTGTTTCTATTTCCCTTTACAAAGCTGCTTATTTTTCTTGACATAGCGACTCAAGGCACTTCAGCTTTTCCGGGACGGCGCAGTCGACTATCTAATGGCTACAGACCTTGCATCTCGTGGCTTAGATATCAAAGGGGTAGAAACTGTAATCAACTATGACATGCCTGGTCAATTAGCGCAATATTTACATCGTGTAGGAAGAACAGCTCGTGCTGGTAAAAAGGGCCGGTAAGCAGATTCCAAAATGGTGTCACTATTTGCTAACCTTGTGTAGTTCTATTACCCTTGTAGGCGAAGCGGATCGAAAAATGCTCAAAGCAGCTATCAAGCATGGAGCGGGCGAAGATCAAGTTCGACATCGCATTCTTCCTGCAGAAATTGTTGCCAAATGGGCCGAGAGCTTGGAAAACCTCAAAGGGGACATTGCATCTGTTTTGCGCGACGAGAAGGAAGAGAAGCAGGTCCGTCCATCTAAGCACTCGCAAAGAACTACTCTCACTTCACTTTCCTCCAGATTCGTAAAGCAGAGATGGAGCTTAAAAAAGGGGAAAATATGATCGAACACGAGACCGAAATTTATTCAAGGCCTGCAAGGACCTGGTTCCAAACTGGAAAGGAAAAGGCAAATGCGGAAGGTTGTATGCCTTGTTTGCTTAGAACGCGATGGCTAACTTTTCCCTTCAAGCCATCAGCAAACAACAGCATGAGAGTGGATTCCCTAACACTGCCAAGTTGCAAGGGAAAAAGCCTATCGATGGGGAAAAGGTACCAGGGTATAATCACCAGGCGTTCATCTCTTGATTTACTTTTTTGCAGCCAAAACGAGATAAGTTTGCAGGTCTTTCTCGAAGAGCCAAGCGCCGAAAAATGAGCATGGAGGAGAATGTTGAATCGGGTGACCAAAAAGCAATCAATGCTGCCATTCGTTCGGCGAAGAGGTCTGCTAGACCAGCTAAAATCGGTGTACCAGATCAACGCCCACCGAAAATCAAGTCGAAAACCAAACCACGTAAGGTAACAGGTTCAACCTCTGGAGGCACGTTTGATCACGATTTCGGAGGTAAAGCGGGACAACGCGAAGGCGTGAGGGCGAAAAAAGGCGACGCGATTGGGAAAATGGGTAATAAAAAAGGCGGTAGACGAGCCAAGTAGTTCATTTTCAGATTTTTGAGCACTAATGGTTTTGTGACCGATATCAATAAATCTTTCCTCGTACCACGTGATCGCGACTTTCTTGACAATGGACCAGGACGATAACGCTTCAAGCTCATTCTCTGCCTTGGGTTTCTTGCAGACCCCACCTTCTACGAGATTATTAAGCTCTGCTTGCTGCCCAGATAAAGATTTGGTTGCACTCGTATCTCGCCTGGGTGGGCAAGATAGATTAGGCCTTTGGAATTATAGCCATGGCTCCAAGGTATGGGAGGTCGATGTTGGCACCGACGAAGGTGATACCGTCACAGACATTGTAGGAATAGCCTGGAGTCCCGATGGTGAGCATAGCGTAAAGATGGGCTGCCAGTGCTCATATCCTAGACCACATCAGGCCAGACCATAGTCGTTGTGCACCACCCTCCCCTCATTACCCTTCATTCTCTACAAGATGGAACCAAGCTTCTCGCACTACCATTTCATTCATCATTAGGCTCTCAATCTCTTAGATTCGTCGGTGTATGGTGGCTCCGTGAAGATCATGCTGTGAAGTCCAGCTCAATTCCAGATATCCTGAGGAGGAATAACGTCGTAGTATGTGTGTTTTCCCTCAAATTCACGTGTGTTGCCCTGCATAATTAGCTTCACGTAGGCAGGAACAGCGCATGCAATTCTTCGAACGCTACCACTTCTCGACAGCCTTCAAGAGGATTTTCAACGATTGACGTTAGTCGCTGATCACGGAGTTGGATGAACTCTCATCATTCATCTCTGCAGAGCCACGGATCTTTTCGCCTTCCAAGGGACGCAGATAAAGCCCACGAAAACATCATCCCCGTCGATAATTGATGAATGGCCAACACTTCCACCAGACCCTCTAGCTGCTTCGATCAGTGCTCCGTTGATTGGAAAATCTGTTGACTCTCTTGGAGGATCAAAGGGCGAAGTGGATGATTCAAATGTCAATAGCTTGTTGGTTGTTGCTGACACCTGCGGCTGCATCCATTTCTTTCTTGACGGCACCTTTCCTTTGGGAACTATTGCACTGGGCTCTAATATCTTTACCGAATCGTTGTTCAAGGATCAAACGCGTCCGACCTTCTTTGCTCATCCTACTGTTAGTGGACCAGAGACCACTTTTACTTCTTTGTGTCCTATTATCGCCGACATCCCATTACTTGGCAAACACCATATTCGAAATCTTGCCAAACTCTCTTCAACAGCCAGGGAGTTGGTATTGTATTGTATGCGTGCTGTCAAGGAGTTGCAAATGACTTGGTTTGGGTCAGAAACCTTCAGTGGAGTTCGTGAACTGGGTCCTAGCTGGATTAAAGCATTGGAATCAAAACAAAAAGACCAGTTTGGCCGTAAGTCAATCACCTCCTGTCAGTTCTAGAGTTTGATTGATCTCGCAGAAGATGAACCAAACGCAATTTTGGATCTAACAACCCTCTTAGTAACGGGAAGGGCCACAGATGCTTTATTAGACTTTTTGGGGAGTGGCGAACAAATAAGTGAACGGGTGAGTGCAATGAATACTTCTTACCTTGTTCTTAGGCTCATTATTGCTAGGGTATTCAAAGATGGGAATCGAACATGAGCGAAGCATTGATCAAATTGCGTGACTATTCAGAGAAGAGGATTGCACCCGCTTGCCAACGTTTACACCTCGTGCTAGAGGAACTTCAAGGATGGGCCCAGTTGTGCGTATGTTGTGGCTTTTTTGGCCTCTTTCTCATACCGACAATTTACAGGCCCGAATTTGAAGCTTTTGAACTATCACTTTCAGATATTAATGCATGCCTTGAGCTGTCAGCGCAAACAATTGCTCTCGCAGCCTCGCTCACATCCTCAGCGCGACAAGAATTATCTCGTTTCAAGGCATTCCTGCTCTGGCTCCGTTTTGGTATAGTTCTCAAGTCAGAACCTCTTAACAATATTGACGTGCGGCTTCACAGAGACCTCAGCTGCAAACCCAGCTAACGACACTGTGCCACAACCTCGCCACGACATTCTAGAAGTCAATAACTATTTTATATCGGGGCTTTCATCTAGTCCTATTGATCGATGGTTCACTGGTCCAACACCACAATTTTCACGTGAAAGTTTACAGGCAGATCATGACATGTCTATCATGCAGGTTGTGGAGCGAGCACACAACTTGACTCAAGACCCTCGGGCTTTCTCGGAATATGTAGGTACAATGACAGTGTTTGTCATGGCATTGACCCACTCTATAGATGTCAACACTACCCCATACAGAGACAAAACTCTTGGACAGGAACATAATCAACTCAGTGAATGAACTAGCAACACGTTGTAAAGGCATCTTCGATCGAGCCGCTGGTGCTGCTACTCGCTCTGCGACCAGCCACGCTAATGCAAGTTCCGCGGCCGACCTGGCGTCAAGAGCAAGGCTAACAGACGGCTTAAGGCCGTCTTCTGTGCGAGAAAGAACCTTCAGTATGAAAGAGGTGAGCTCTAATCTTCAAAAATTGCACGCCGTCCCTCAACTCCTTAGGGGGGTCGTGAACAATACCTTGCGCTGCCACTGCAAGGAGAGCAAACCGATTTACGTATAGGCTTTTCTCTCTTTTGTGAAATCAAACTCACTAGTGGAAACAGTGTGCTTAGCGCGACTATCTTATAGTAAAGAGGAATTGGAATCTCCTTCTGAGGTTAGTATTGCACTTCTCGAGCCTCGTCCCCTCGTGGGCCTTGAACAGACATCTCTTGGCCTGGATTTACTGGAAGTTGGCTTTCTGGACAATGAGAGTCTTGTAACCGTCTATCGAGCTCGGGACAATGACAGTGGGTCGAATTAACGAATCAACTATACACCATTTCTAATAAGGCTTTAAACCAGAATTGACGAATATTGCAACGATCAATTATTGTGCATTAGAATATCAACCGCTGCAAACCGAGCAGTATGTTAGGCTGGCCCGCGAGGAATTGATGTTCGAAGTCGTAAAGCAGTGGAAGCAAGGTGATGTGAGAGTCGAGATGCTACATTGGTAACTGCAGACCTCAACTGAACTGGGAAACAGCTACCAATGAGTCGGACGCCGATCAAGCGGAGTCGTGTATTAAAGGGCGGTAAAACAGGGGGTGTAACTGTGGCACTGAACGGCAGACTAGGACGGAGGGTGGCATGTGTGCTGGACAGCAAGGGGATGCTGGAGTCTTTTGATCTCGAAGGGGATGAAGATGATGTAGAATATGAGTGAGGTTGTATTTGGCGCTGGCGGGTAACCTGAGCGGCGGGAAAGCTAGTTCCCTTTGGGTGCTGGGTAAGAAAAGAAGGCTTCGAGAAACACCATGAGCGCCGCACCCAGTTAACCTTAAATTGTCCACACTGTCAGCTAAGTGGATTTCAGCTTTTAAAGGGCCGCGGACCCTTCCTCCTCGTGCCCAGAATCGAAGTCTTTATTCGATGCCATTTTAATTCTTAGTCAGGGTCCTGCCTGGCCCTGCATCCACCGTCTCCTCTTCATGCCCAAGTCAAACCCTGCCCTTACCACACCCAGCAACACCCAGCAGCCATCCGACGACTCGTCGACAACAAGAATGTCAGACGTCGCTCTCAGAAAGAAAAAGAACGCCGATGCCCAGGCCGCCTTCCGAGCCCGGCGTGCCAACTATATCGCGACACTGGAAGAAACAGGTCTCCGTCAATGTCATTGTTTCCTACTTTTTTTTTCTAATAAAAACATTCTATCAATACAGTTACCAGTCTCGAGTCCGTCGTCATCCAACTTCAAGAATCAGGTCGAGAAACCCGACACGAAAACCAAGAGCTCCGTCAGGAAAATGCTCGCTTACGACACGAATTACGGGAACGCGACAAATCATGGCGAAATCTGTACCAAGCAAAGAAAATAGAAGGCGATGATTCTCCACTATCACCATCATTTCTCTCTTCCAGTGGGATGCCTTCGGTGCCAATGAACCCATATGGAGGATCGTCAATATGCCACAGTCCGTATACCAATTATAATCATCATCCAGCGCCTCTTTCGTACCCTCACGTCGAAAGCGATATTTCGAGCCCGGGCGAAGTTATGTCCAATCTCAATCACCGTGGTACAAAATACTCCTCATTTTCGTATATCCCAAGCCTCACGCGAGACTCAACTGAGTGGCCTTCGCCTATCACCCAGAGTAATTCTTCTGGCGCTGATTCTGGTACGCATTTTGCTCTATATCCTTGTTTTAAGGAGGCCCTTACTTTTAATTTCCAAAGATATGCCTTTTGGTGGTCGATTTCCCCAAGAAGATCAAAAGGAACACTTGAGCAGTTTAGACACCGCTCCTTATGCGTTCCCTAGCAGCCGATCCATTTCCCCATCCACGACACCAAGCTCATCCTCTGTCTCCATTACCCCATTTCAATTCACCTTCCCTGACAATGGAGACCGCACTGAGCATGATTATCGGCGCCACTCAAATTCTCATGGAGCTGAGGTAACCCTCCATGGCGGTACGGCCGACGTCTCATTAGTTGGACCCGCAAGTGATGCTGTTCGTTATCGGTTGGCAAACCGGAGAGAACCTGGTCCTTCCGATCGCCCAGTACTGCCTGCGTTGCCCATCATGTCTGGCAGCGAGAACGATCAAGGTAGCAGTGACGGTGATGCGCCGTATTCAACAACCCGTTCTCACCTCCGACGCCGCATTTCCAATTCTCGGTCACGTTCCCCCTCACCTGCTCCTCCTGTACTTTCAGGAACCCTTGCTGTTATCAAAGCTCAGGCCTTCGGTGCACTCCGCCGTACTCGCGCTAGGACGAAAAGGTCTTCGGAAGGCGCGGCCAAAGTCGCCATGAATGTACTAGAAGCACGAGGGATTGGCATACCTCCATCGCCGACATCTACTCCAGATCTCAAGAGACAGCGGCTTGATGACGAAGTGAATTTATCATAAATTGCTCTAATGGCTTATTTCTAGATCTTATATGGTGGAACATGTATCATTAATTTTGCTTTGGATGAGCACTCACACTTGCAGACACTTATACTTCCACACTGTGCCATATGTACTGTTATTGTAGCATTTGATATCTTGCGTGCAGTATATCAATACTGTATATTATATAATGACAACCATTTGTCTTGGCCTAATTTGATCTGTTCAGGTTGACGATTTGAAAACTCAATGCAATGAACAAGCATGACAATCAATAATTGCAACTCGGAAGGATGTACTTCAAGTTGACGCATGTAATATCTCAATCCCACTGATTATAATAGTATTATGATCATGAGCTTCAGACAACCCTGGTATAATTTGCTAGGGACTGACCACAAGCCGTTCCTCCTCTTGCCTTGAATGCGATGAAGGCTTTGGTACTGTTGCTGCCTTTGCTGCGAGATGTCCTTGATTGGGATTTGAAGCATTCGTCCCCCTTGCATGAGCCTTGATTATATGCAGCAAAGTCCAGATACGGCAAGGGCAGAGATATAATAGAACTGACTGCTTTCAGCCGCCGCTCAGCAGCTTCTGCCGCGGCGGTGCGAGGATCGCTTGGAGAGGGAGCTGCGGGATTCGTCGAACCAGAAGTCGGTCCTAGAACAGTATGTCCGCCTTGGTAAGTTCCTGGCTTTGAGCAAAGAGAACCCATGAGGGATATTGAGAGCCAGGTCGGCCGCTGTTCAGAGTTGCATTGCACATCATGATGTGACTACGGGTAAGTGTCACAGACTTATGTTACCAAGCTTTCTACCGACGGGGACCTGGTCCTTCAACAACAGGAATATACTCTCCCATTCTCACTTCCCGGTCAGGGCTGTACCCGAATCGAGACACTCCCAACTCATAGCCGGTTTGCTGCCTCGGCATCCATGCCTGCAAGCAAATCCGTCAGAATCCAGGATGAGAAAGATTAAACGACAACAACCGACCTCCCACCAACGCCGTCCGGCATCCCAAGGCTGGGAAATATCGGTGTTGAATCCAGCTTTGACCATTCGACTCTTAATCCCTGCACCGAGGAGAAGACCAAACACAGTCAAAAGGAACAGTGTGACGACGAGTTGATCTCGTGGTGAATCGCGTTCTAATGAATGCATTAGTTCTCGTTTCGTCCGCTATTGCAAGAGGTCGTACGGAAGCAACGGGCCTCGACGTCACCCTCCTTTCCTGTAGCGGTATCAGGATTGGTGTCTCCGAGCGACGCGCCCGCACAGATGGGTAAATTTTGATTAAGACACCATTTCTTAGTGCATGAAAGACATGGCTGCGCAGGATTGTCCGGGATGTTCAAGTGAAGAATTGAGTAGTTCGACTGGAAGCATATACCTTTTGAGGGTCAAAAGTCAACGCGCAAATAGATAAGAATTTGAGTAGTAGCAACGCACATTTACAGAAATTGGTCGCCTCCCACTTGTTGAGGATGGCATTGACAGACAGCTAGCAATAGCCAGTGACCACAGCGTCACTCGCAGGCTGAAGATGACTTACGAATAGGGAGCAGAAGAAGAAAATGGAGATTAAAGCGTTCCTCGTCATTGAGAGTGGTCAAAGTGGGGCTTGTTATTTGTGAACCTGCATTTGGTTGTAAACACGCGTCGTCGACAACCGCGTCGTATCAAACAGTGACACTCACTTACCCTTGTGCATCTCCAGCGGCCACCTATGTCGGCTGAGTTCGACGATGTCCTCACCAATCAGCCTGTTGTAATCGACAATGTGAGTTTTTATGGACTCGTCTGATGGCAACCAGCTCACACCTAGGCCCCTAGGGCTCTGGAGCCATCAAGGCTGGTTTTGCAGGGCAGGACCATCCAAAATGCTTCTTCCCGTCCTTGTGCGTCTTAATGCTTCACATTTATCTCTGTTAATCTCGCGATCGTTGCAGCGTTGGGCGGCCAAAGCATATACGCGTCATGGCGGGCGCGCTGGAAGGTGATGTCTTCATAGGCAAACGTGCACAAGAGTTCAGAGGCCTTCTCAAGATTAAATATCCTATGCAACATGGCATCGTAACCGACTGGGACGACATGGAGCGAATTTGGAATTGGGTCTACGCCGAAGAGCTCGGCACTTTGAGTGAAGAGGTCCGCACCTTTGAATGGAGTTTATAAGCTGCTGAATTTGCAAAATCTAACAGCATCCTGTATTGCTAACGGAGGCACCGCTCAATCCAAGAAACAATCGGGATGTGGCTGCCCAAATATTCTTTGATACCTTCAACGTCCCTGCTTTATTCACCTCCGTTCAGGCCGTACTTTCTTTGTGCGTCCTCTCAACGCCGTGCTTTACTTCTGACCTCAATCCAGGCCCTGTCAAGATACTCTTCTGGCCGAACGACAGGCATAGTCCTGGACTCTGGCGACGGCGTTACACATGCTGTTCCAGTCTTCGAAGGCTTCTCAATGCCTCATGCCATCCGCCGGGTTGATGTCGCAGGAAGGTAAAAACAGTTGCTTCATGCTCTATCTTTAATTCACTTGCCTTCAAGAGACGTAACCGACCACCTTCAACTCCTCCTACGCAAAGCTGGTCACCATTTACACACAACCGCAGAACATGAAGTTGTCCGAACCATAAAAGAGCAATGTTGCTATGTTGCCCTTAACCCTGCGAAGGAGGAGAAGGATACCCTTGGACGGACAGAAGACTTTAGACTACCTGACGGCAACGTTATCCAGGTATGCTTAACTGCCATTCATTCTTGACTTCTCCATGACCTTTACCTTGAAGCTTGGGCCTGAGCGCTTCCGTGCGCCTGAAATTCTCTTTAATCCCGAGTTGATCGGTCAAGAATATGCTGGAGTTCACCAAGTTGTGGTTGACTCTATCAATAGGGTCGATTTGGACCTTCGGAAAAGCCTATTTTCAAACATTGTTCTCAGCGGTGGTAGTACTCTATGTCGGGGTAAGTGGAAATGCTCCACAAGCTTAATAGCTCTATTTACATGTCTTAGGCTTCGGTGATCGATTGTTGAACGAAGTAAAGAAACTTGCATTGAAGGATATCAAAATCAAGATATATGCACCCCCCGAACGCAAGTATTCAACCTGGATTGGTGGCTCTATCCTTGCGGGTCTGAGTACATTCAAGAAGGTACAGTTGATTACCTTTTCACATCAGTTCTGTATTGAAGAGCTGATGAATGCGGTAGATGTGGGTCTCTGCCGAGGAATACCAAGAGGACCCAGATATAATCCATAAAAAGTCTGGCTTCTGAATGACGTTGGCTTGAGGTTCTGAATTGGTTCGCACTCGTCACTTCGTATAATACCCGTGTATTCCCCTCACATAATGGACATTGCCCAAGTCAAGCATAAGTGCTCCTGGTATGAGGGATACCAAAAGTGAACGATAATGCGCTTTCTGGAACGGATGATCAAGCCATGCGAGGAAATAGTTTCACCAGTGGAGGCGTAGTCCTGCTTACAGGAAGCTCACACCCCATGTTGAAAATAACACTTCTCAAAAATTGTGTCGCACCGAAAAACTCGAGGTCAAAAGAGGAGGATATGACAACTCAGGAAGGAGGGTTGGAGCTTTTGGTTTCGGTAACAAATCATCATCGGGCATACGCTTAGAGTTGGAAGTATTTTGAAGCAGGTTAATGGTCGAGATCGTGCCAGTTATGTTTCGTGTTCTACCATATCACATGGGGCATAGATACATAGAAGAGGAGCACCAGTAGACCGTTTTGAGGGAAGCAGAATGAGGTAAATGACTGGTCCACAACCACTATTTGCCCTTCTTGGGGGGCTCGGCAGCCTTGCTCTTTTTGGTGCCACGGAACTAGGAAGAAAATGAATGATCCAACATACAAAGCAGCACAATAAAGGCCACATACCTTCTTCGCGCGATTCTTGCGTTCCTTTCTCAGTTTGCGTGATGCCTTGTCAACCTTGGTAGCCAAGCCAGACTTGGAACAGGTGAGCTACATTTGATGTGTAAAACAAGGATTAGAGGACGTACGCGAACAAGCCTATACTTGGGCTCGAATTTCTTTTGTGACGCCTCATCGTCGTAAATCAAAGCGAAACCAGTGCTCCTTCCACCACCAAACTGTGTCCGGAAACCGAATGTAACAACACGGTCCTTATGGGTCTTGTAGAGAGCGGCAAGCTTCTCAGAGAGTTCGGACTTGGAGACATTGGGGCGGGAAGGGTGAAGGACGTCGAGGACGAATTGACGGCGTGCGAGGAGGCGATTGGTAATAAATTTGCGAGTCCGCAGAGTAATGGGTGCTGAGTCGGCCTGCAAGGAATGAGAATGAGGTATACACTGTGATTACATGGTAAGCAGACGAACCATAGTTGCGCTGGCGGTCTTGAGGTCGTCGAGCCCGATGCCAATAGATTTCCACTAACAAACAAGGATTGGTGGCTGAGTTCAACTGCACAGTCTAACCGGCAATCTCCGAATTATTGGTCACGTGGGTTGAATTCAAATCAACGTCATTTCTATATGATTATCATGATTCTGAAGCAAGAGTGAATAGGGCAGCTTATGTATATGTCAGAGACACAAAAAGTGGAAAGGATGACAGTAGAGCAAGCTAACAATTGCAGTTGAGTCGAAACACCCCCGTGTGAACTTAGTCAAGGCCCTCATTGGATTGTTTCAGATTGTAATTGGGCGACAAGCTACATACTGAGATAATTTTGCCTATTCTCATCGTGCATCTAGCTACTAGTAATAAAAATAATTTCACGTTAATTATAAGAGATATTAGAAAATATAGATTCTAGGTTGAACGAAGTTTGTTCCTATACATACCCGCTTTGATAATCTTGGAGCATTTCGATATAGTGGCCATATCGACGGTTCTTCCGAGAAAAGACACTCAGCTAGCGCTGTATCAAAGATACGCTAGAGTGAAGCTGGGTGTTAGAAAGCTACGCGGAACAATTATTCCTTCCAGATAGCTATCATAGAGCATCACAATACGTTGCAATGCGAAGAGTGTTCAGACACCGAACAGCCATGGCGATCATGCCCATTATTGTGATTGAGTATGATAGCGTTCTGGCAAGGAGACACTAAGAAATATAATATTCAGCAGTGGAGGGAATTGAAAGAAACAAAAAAATCGTAGACTGTGGGTGTGCAGAATAAGGTTACATGTAACCTCCATTGTCGAAACTGGGTACCGCTATCATTGTAGGATTAGTCAGAGATATAGTACGTTAGGCGGTGTACATGTCGTTAGAAAATAGGTGTGGTGGCGCTAGTAAGGGTCGCAAACGTCACGATGAAAAAATAGCAAACGGGTCACAGAGACAGCCCAACCAACTTCCTGAGGGGTGGAGGAAGGGCATTGATCGTGCCATCGAGTAATTCTTCGGAAGAGTTGATGATGGCATCTACGAGGCATTTCGTGTCATACACAACTTGGCAACAACCATCGTCAGGTTAATAAGGATGTGGTTAGAACACAGACGTACTCGGCGCGATGACAGACCCAAGAATGGGAAAATTCTTCGCCAACAAATGTATGCAGCTCAAACTCTCCTTGAGGGTATTGGCTGAAACTTTGAGAAGCGACTCCATCTGGCTGTCCTTGTCGTAATTCGCGAGGCCTTTACCAGGATTGCGCTTCTCTTCATCGATTGCAGAAAACGCTGCTTGTTGCTCGACAACATTGGCGTGGAACGCGTTTAACTGAGTCGAGCATTTCTTTTGGAAGGCGACATCGTCCGCTCTTGTGGATGCAGACTGTGCGGCAAGTCTCTCTAAAACTGTATGAGTGATCGTAGTAGCAGGATGACAAGCAACTTACTCAAGTTTCTTGAATTTTGCTTGGCAGTCTTATAAAAGTGCACGAACTGTGAGTAGGGATCGCCTGTTGTGTGCCCACGGTCAATTGAAGCTGTCTTGGCGGGCTGTGAGGCATTGATGGATATCGCTCGAGCAAAAGGTGGGCTAGGCGTTATCAATAATGTCGGGTCTCGAATGATTCTCATGCTTCGTGGAAGAGTTTGGTTGTAGGTTTGGGGGTACAGGACTGTGTGCATGCTGGGAAGGGTCCCTGTAGGTGGGAGCGGCGCTGCAACTGCGCAGATTGTGGCGAGAACGGTAAAGGCGGTGGCGTGCGACGCGAGGAGGATAGCGCGAGCGATGGAAGGCATGGATTAGGCGGCTTGGGCTGGGTACTAGGCTTTGATTAAAGGTGGGCTGTGTAGAGTTGAAGGGACACAAAATTCGAACGCCCGTCCTCTTATACCATTCCCCTCCGAACCTTATTCCAACAAGCATCCTGATTGGTCGCAACAATGTCCATTTTCGGTCAAGTGACAAATTAACAAGTAAAGTAGGGGCGCAGTACATACGTCCAGAATACAGTCCATCCAAAGTCCAAAGAGTGCAATATCAAATGAAGGTGTTCATGAGGTATGTCCAAAGCAAAAATAAGTCCATGTGTATCATATGGCGATGCACGATTGTCCATCCAACGAGCGTTTGTATCCACCAGAACAAGAGTACACTGTCAAATCATTGTCATTTTCAGATCATTCTCACAAGAACTCCATTGGACATACCGACGCAACTTCCCTGTTCGCAACCAACATTCCATGCCCCAGGGATGGCGGTACAATCTTGTCCACTATTAAGGGATGCACATCCGCCGCAGGATTGCAGTTCCACGGTAGTGTCGAGGCACTCATAATCGCCTCCTTTTGCGCCAGAGATTGGGCATGCATCGAGACCGGTGGGGCAAAGTGGGGCAGAACGAGACTTGAGCTGGGCGGATCGCCTCTGTTTCGATCCCTCATGTGAGTTGCCGTGATTGCCGCCGTGATGCTTAGAAGGTTCAGGATTATGGGGTTGAGAAGGAGTAGGAGCTGGGTCGCATTTCCGAACCGTCTTGTTCCACACCCAGTTTTGGGGGCATTGAGGGTCTGGGCCACCTTCAGGAGGAGGGAAGCGAGGTACACAACAGCCTTGCTTTTCACCCCAGTAATGAGAACTTGGTGGACAAGCGGAACCTTTTGGAGGGGCTGGTGGTGTCACCGTAGGGCCTCCAATGGGCAGGCAGCAGCCGTTGGGGGTAGACCTAGAGAGAGAAACTCATCTATCTCCCTTAACAAGGAAAGTATTCAAAAAGCTCACCAGAATTGATTTTTTGTACAGCTTTTGGATCCAGCTACAGTGGCCAGAGAACTGATAGGTAAGACGATCATGAAGAAAATGAAGATGGCTTCAATGCGACCGATTAACGTCATAGTGCCGTAAGTTGAATAAACGAGTGACTGGAGGAGAACAGAGAGAGGACAGAGAATAGAGGGGATAAGGAGAGGAACACAACCTGATTCGGTTGTACTCTTTATTAAAAACTTTTACGGCGGATAAAATAAATCGCCATCAAGAGAATTGGAAAGATGTTGGTACCTACTTGTTACCCATGTCAAAATAATATAATAGGGAGGGCCTGGGTGGCCCTGGGTGGCCCTGTACCTCTGTATGTACCTATACCTTTCACAGTTGGCTCATTACAAAGGCTGGAGATTGCATAAAATCAAATATAACCAAGGAATGAGTTCAGATGATTCAAAAAAGATGCCAAATCCTCACAAAAAAAGGCCTCGCAAACGTCCATCCCATTCTAGCCCATTCTGCTCCAATATCTCCGGAATCTGTCACGGCACTCGGAAAATGATATCGGTTAGTGATACGTGTTGATCAAACTCCGGGGACTTGTTGAAGAGTCGAATTTGTTATGTAGAACCCTTGTGAACCAATTTGAATGTAGAACAAATGTAGACAAATGTCTACAATTGTCATTTGTATTTTTAGTAGTCGCCAAGACAATGCGGATGCAGAGTAATGCAAAGTATCGATCTTCTTTCCTTGTAGCTTATACAGGACACTAATCTGAGGAGGGTACAATACATGCTCTAGTAGCTTGCAATACCATAGCTACGGTAAAACTGTGTGAGCCTGTGCATGATAGTCAAATCTAGAAAGTACCTCTCACTTCATATCTGCGCTTTCTGCAGCGCACGGGTTGCAAAGTAGCGAACATCAGCATCTTGATCATTTTTTTGCTGATCAAGAGCAGGGATGACTTGTTGTTCGATAAAATCGTGGCCTTCCTTCGTCGTTTTGAAGGTGATGGCCAGGACCTCGAGCGATTTCGCGACATTGAAGCGAATATTGGGGATGGGATCATTCGCAAGCAACAACAGAGGGCCGATAATATCAGCGCGAACTATGTCCAAGTTCAAGGATGGGGTTATTGTCTGTCTCGACATTTAAAATCAACAGCAAACTGAGAATACTGTTGCACGTACGGTGATAGCCTGAACGGTAGTCATCCTAAAAAGATAATTGGGGTGCTGTCCCATTCCCATTACTTTGGGAACAATCGCAACTTTAGCCCACTCGACTCCAAACACCTCAGTCAATTTTTTCAAGTTGACAGTTGCTGCCTCCCGTATGCTGTAGACAGTATCTCCGAGCCAAGACATGCAAAGATTGCCCAGCTGTTCATCGAAGAATGGCTTTCCAAGCTGATTCGCAAGAAGGGGTATATATTCGATAATTGCTTGTCGAACACGCCAGCTTTTGTCTTCAGCCAATTCTACGATAGCAGGAAGGAGGCTGTCAGATAAAAGGTCGATGCCGATAACTAAGAACTGTCAATTAAGTATCATCATTCCAGAGACAAAAGCCATCACATACCGGTGTTGACAGTCTCGAGTTTGCTAATGATGTTAAGCCTTACCTCTGGAAAGTCATCCTTTAGTAGGTGCAAGAAAAGAGGCAACAGATGTTCGATTGTGGGCTCATTGCCCAAAAGAGGCGCAAGCCCACTAATTTGGTTTGCAAGCGCTGCACGAACATGTTGTGAAGAATCCTGAGATAGATCCCGAACACAAGGGACGATTCTGGCGAGAATAACTTCTTTATCGAGGAGCTTGGAGAAACCTTGTTGTCTTTTTAGGAGGGGTTCTGGCCAGAAGGACACAAGGAACGTACCAGGGATTTGGCCAGCAGCTGCAGTCCGAACTTCTGCTTCATTGTCCTTCAATAGTTGGACGTATTGTCCAATCAACTCCTCACGGACTAGCTCAACCCCAACAGCTTCAGCGAGCTGATTTTGGGCCATCAGATGTGAACGAAGGTTGAACAATTTTGAGCACACATACTTCGTTGAAATGGCTTGCCGCCATGTACCTAACACGCCAACTCTTATCGCCAATGCTATGTCTGATTTGCTTCAGTAATTGTTCTTTTACTTCAGGCGGGGGCATGCGCTGGGCGAGAACGATCAGGTCTTCAACAGTCATCAGCCGAACAGAGTCTTGGTCGTCAGACTGGAGTCTGCGATAGATGGGAAGTCCGTCCGAAATAATATGACTTTGTGCAAAATGAGTAAGGAGGGGCTGGTTCAGACATTTGAGCACTTGTTCACTTGCTATAATCATGGAAAAACGTACACCAAGCCATTTTGCTGCAGCACGCCGAACCATAGGCGTATCGTCTGCACCAAGCGCAGTGAAGCCTTTGCGTAAATCTTCCTGGATAGCAGGGGAGACCTTGGAATATACCGCGGAATACAGTGCTGCAGATGAGGTCCGAGATGTGAACCATTCTCCTTGTGAGAGGCGTTTCACCAACGGAATATAGTACTCCTCGATCTGGGCTTGAGACAAGACGGTGGCAACTTTTGTGATTGATTCTGCTGCCTGTTTGCGTATATCAAGATTGGCGCGAAAGAATCTTCGAAAATGTGCACACCTTATCTCGCACTAAAGTTTCTTCCACTGACGACAGATTCTCAAGCGGCCCAAGCAAAACATGCGCATATTCCTTTCCTCCAATGTACTCTTCAAAGCTTCTGCCAAGTTCCTCTGCCAATGCCAGCAAGACCTCATCTTCATCATCGACAGAGTCTTGTAGGAATGGTATAAGTTCATCGCGCGCACGATCGGGCCCGAGCGCTAACGCTATGGTGGGGATACTATGAATGGCATTCAAACGGAGCTGAACATCTTCAGACCGCAACTCATCCATAAGGATGGCGATCGGCGCAATCTAATATTGATGAAGAACATATAAGTCAGTCCGCATTACAGAAAATAATTCCATAGAAAGACAAACATCTTCGGTCGGAAATCCAGGATCCATGTTAAACTGAAATCGATATAACCGGCTCTATTGTCTGTGAAGTAAGATGGAGATTCAACGAAGAGTAAGAATAGTGTCGTTGAAGTTCAAGTTGGTCTATCGTGCCACCGTGACATTGGCAATCAATGTCGACAGCCTTACATGTCACGTGACCCCCTCCCCCCAAAACACCTTCAAGTTCTATTATAATCTCCCAACTCAATAGCACCCAACGCGAAGCAGCTACAGGGCTTCCACTGGCGAATGAGTCTGCCGGTGTTTACGATATGACTTTCTCTAAAAATGAGACTGTACTTTAGTCGAGGCTGCGTACCCCTTTCGTCTATGTTTATGACATGTTTGACTCCAACGCGATCTCAAACAATCAACACAATTCGTTCGCAACCTCACACAACTCATCCATTTGATTGAAATTTTTGGCGTCGTTCTAGTCATGCCTGTCGAGAGACTTCAAGATAAAGTGATTCTTCGTCATCCCAAGGTAGAATCGAAAGCCTGTAATGCAGAAGATCAATATGATTGATATCTTTCTTTACCAGGGGCCCATCGTTGAGATTCTTTATTATGGGGCAACAATCACATCGTGGAGATCAGGAAATGCGCGAAACCCTGAACTCGTTGAAAGGCTCTTCGTGTCGTCAAGAGCAACTTTGGATGGTTCCAAACCTGTTCGAGGCGGCATTCCTATTGTCTTTCCCTGTTTTGGCGTCCCCACACACCCGGAACATGCGAAGTTGAGTCAACATGGCTTCGCAAGGAGTGAAACATGGAGCTGGAATGAGGTAGTAATGGACAATGAAGCAGGGGTATCTGTAAGGCTCAGTTCGTGAAGTTCCATCCTTTTTTATGTGGCCGCTTAATGCATATTACTGCAGCTCTTGATCCAAATGCTAAGATACAGAGTATCTATAGGCCATCGTTTCATCTTAGTTTCGTCGTCACTTTGGCCGAACACCAGCTCAGCACGGATATTCATGTGATCAACACCTCAGCATCCGATGCTTTGGAATACCAAGCTCTCCTTCACAACTACATACGCGCACCAGCCAACGAAGTCCTCATAGCCCATCTGCAAAACCTGTCATATTACGACAAAACAGAGTCCACCGCAGAAGGAAAAGCGACGCCAAAGCTTGAAATAAGAGACAGTGTCGATGTCAGGAAGTTCACTGATTCCGTCTACGAGGACGCTCCCCAGCACTACGAGGTGACCTGGCCGGGGAGCGGAATATCAGTGAGGTCAAAAAATTTGAAGGATGTTGTTGTGTGGAACCCGCAAGATGAAGGCCGCAAGATAGGTGATATGGAGGACAGGGGATGGTATGTCAAATGCATTTACATATGTTCAGTTGTTGACCAATCCTAGGGAGAAATATGTTTGCGTTGAACCAGGATATGTCAGAGGGTTTGTGAAGCTTGAGCCGAAGGAGTCGTGGATTGGACAACAGGTGCTCACTGTCGTATAAGGATAAGAAATTCAAATTGTAATCTGAGGACACAAGAGTCATCGATCATCACGTGGTGATACTTAGGACTCCAGAAACATTGTTTCAAAAATATAGAACTGAATCAATCCAGAATCACTGGAACAATCACTTCAACTTGCCTCACATCCATCATCCATGCGTTCTTAAGAAAATTATTATTCTGAATAATGAGCTCTCCCTCTCTTCCTATGCCCCCTCTTCGCGTAACTATCACGCAAATAGACCATTGTCTTGTTCAACCTGGATCCCTCGACAACTCGTCTCTCCCTGGTGTACCTGTCATAAGGATTTTTGGTTCCAGCTCGACAGGAAGGAAGACATGTCTCCACGTACATCAAGTCTATCCTTATTTTTTTATTGAATATCAAGGGAAGCTAACTGCCAGTCATGGTACGCAAACTCACATATTTGGTCGCCCGAGTTCTAACGTTGGCTCCAGTTAATCGCCATATCGCCAAACTCACAAAGTCGTTGAATCATGCTATCGCACTGTCCCTCAAGCGTGACCCCTTATCTCCTGATGCTCAGTACATCCGTGCGATCTTCCTTGTCAAGGGTGCCCACTTCTATGGCTTTCATTCTTCCTATAGCCCATTTCTAAAGATCTACATGGTCAATCCCATATATGTCCATCGAACAGCTGCCATACTTCAGTCAGGAACTGTTATGGGGACCCGATTTCTCGTATTCGAAAGCCATATCTCATTTGTCTTGCAATTCATGTGCGATTTCGGTCTTTACGGCTGTGGATGGATTGAAGTTGAAAATGCCCTGCAACGCGACGTTCAAAGCGACATAGATGGAGAGTACTCTCCTTCAGAACCCCACGAACCACTTTTCAGCCCATCCCCTTACCTACGACAAACTCGGATGCCCCTTGAAGTGGATGTCATCGCTCCCTGCATCCTCAATAGGAGAAATATTACCGCTCGCAGCCTCCACGACCTCAAAACCCCTTCTGACCCCTCCCCCGCAGCACCACTGGTCCTTGGTGTTCGTGAGCTTTGGGAGGATGAGCACAAACGTCGATTCGCTCGAGGCCTCAACCCGACCCCAACAATACCGGTTGACCCAAGCGATACATCTAGAGGATCTGGGTGCGATTGGGTCGCAGAAGCAGAATACTGGGATCAAATTCGCGAAAAGATAGACGCCGACAGACAAATAGGAGGTTCTCAGCCATCTTCAACGAACGGATGGGATATCTGGGCAATGACCTCCTTTGAAAGCATCGAAGCTCTCTGGGAAGATCAATGGAGACAGTGGAAACCAGAAAACCAAATGCAAGCACACTCAAATGATTTAAAGCCGATTAGCGCAACTTCCTCAAAGTGTACATCTGAGAAATGGGATACCGATGAGATTGACGACGAAGCGAACACAGAAACCATAGATGTTGATATCTCCAAGTTATCAAGTCAAGATGTCACTCAATTGATCGACAACGAGGAATTAGAACTCGGGGATGACCTGGAAGCAGATGTAGAGACGGAAGAATACTCGGATGAGTTGCAGCTGGAAGACTGCGCTGATGATACGGCTTCCGACTCTGTATCGTGAGTCCTTTCAATCCTTTGTTTTAAATAAAATTCATTTAGCCCTTCAGGCCGGTAGATCCATTTCAACTTCACAAAAAAACAATCAATCAAGGTCCACCCATAACGGACCTTGTATTATCCAGGTACATAATCTCATCTGGGAATCATGCCTTTTAAATAATCAACTTCTCAGCCCCCCGGAACGGATATATTACGCGGCAACTCAAATACCCTCTCCCAAGACCCCCACAAGGTCAGCATGCTCATTAACTGAAATGTGTTTGCCTTCTTCACACGAAACGGATGTAGAGACGGTCCAATACCTACTTCATTATGGCCATCAGATGACGACGATGAAACTACAGCCTCCACACCCACTTTGAATGCAAACGGTTTTCGGACCTCTCTTCCACCTTCTTCCAGCCTTCCTATGGAAACAGAACTTCTTCACGAACCACCAGGTGATGCATGGCTCAAACTCAGGTGGCTCATGCAATAGTAATGAAATGCCAAACCCCGTAGGTACAACGACCAAGTTCTTCAAGGAATCCTACAGCGTTCGGATGGTGTCGATCAATTTGAATGGCTATGAATATGCCACGAGGCCCCCTCCAACTACAGCCCTCCTCGATTCTTTGGAAGAATATGGTCTTCAACCCAGAACTTATCAGCCAGCTCATTACTCTTCGTCATCTGACATTCCAGAACGACCGAGAGAGTATGCAGGTGTGTTGTTCCATATCAAAGGTGGTCGGGGAATTGAGCATCTTGACGAATGGGATGGAAACGAGACCAAATTTGGTATTCTGCCTTTATTATCAGAAGGTGTTGGTGGCTGGGAATATTGTAGACTACCCCCAAGTGCCAAAGAAATACGCAGGTGGCTTGCTAAAGATCAAGCTTTTTCTAGGGGAGCGCGTTTGAAATTGAGGTCACAAGTAGATATAATTATACTGTTCAGCTTTGATGGTGCTGACACTTTGCAGATCGAAGGAGCGACTCAGAAGAACGTATATGGATTGAAAGAAACACCCAATGCGGAGATGTCTGCCGGGTTAATCTCTCGCAGTCGACCGATAATGGGAATACTTGCCTTGGAAATTTACGGTTAGTTAATCTCTTGTGCGTGTTACGAATAAAGGCATCTCGAGTCTCAAGAAACACAGCTCCCACGAGTGAGGGTAAATCACCCAATGCGGATATAAATCCAATTGCCGCATTATTTTACATCCAGCAAGATTTTGGGGAAACATCTTCCCGAGGCCGCACAATCCTTGTTCATGATGAACAATCCGACCTGCCAGAGAGTCTCTTCGGGGAAGTAGAAGTCGTGGATAATGAGGTTGATCTTATCAACAGGATCATCGATGTCGTCGGGGATTGTGACCCAGATGTTGTTACGGGGTGGGACCTTCAGAGAGGGTCCTGGGGCTACCTTAGTGCACGGGCTCAGCATCATGGTCCTTTTCTTCTGCTTATCGCGGCCTTCTAGTGTGCTGACATTTCCGGCGGTAGGTTTCGATTTCTGCGAACTAGTTTCTCGAGCCCCGCCGTTCCATCCTCCTGGAAATGACCAGTGGGGATCACGCCGAACATCGACATTCAAGGTTGCTGGTAGACACGCCCTGAATTTATGGAGGCTTATGCGCTCTGAGTATAACCTTACATGTTATTCTTTTGAAAATGTCACCTGGAATGTCTTGCAAAGAAGGTCAGAACCTCTCTTTGGATCACCTCCCATCATCGGGACTCACAACAACTTTCAAGGGTTCCAAGATATTCATATGAGACTCTTGCAGCATGGTACGAGAGCAATTTTCCCATGGAAAAGGCGAAAGTATTGCAGTATTTTTCAGGGAGAACGGCTATGCTCCTGGAAATTATAGATCGTGCCGAAATAATAACGAAGAATGCGTAAGTATTGCCCATTGACCTTCCTAATCTTATGGACATTGATGAGGTCACACATAGAGAGTTTGCCCGTGTCTTTGGCGTCGACTTTTACTCTGTTATAAGCCGAGGGTCCCAGTTCAAGGTAGAATCGTTCATGTTCAGAATCGCCAAGCCCGAGAGCTTCGTGCTAGTTTCACCAAGTCGACAAGACGTGAGATCCTCGTGTAGTGTCACATATTTTTATGTCTCTCATTGACTCCCGGAACCTTCAGGTTGGCAGACAAAATGCCGCGGAGTGCATGCCACTCATTATGGAACCTAAATCCTCTTTCTACACGAGCCCAGTAGTGGTGTTGGACTTCCAGTCTCTGTATCCGTCTCTCATGATCGCTTATAACTATTGTTATTCCACATGTCTTGGGCGCATCAAGGACTTTCAGGGACGGAATAAGCTTGGTGTTATCGATCTTGAGCTTCCTCCCGGACTGTTGGCGTCGCTTTCGGGCCATATACAAGGTGTGCCAACTTTGCTAGCCAACCTGTGTTTTTGGTATTGATTCTACTGTGATCGTAGTTGCACCCAACGGAATAATATACGTGAAACCAGATGTTAGAAGAGGCCTTCTCGGTCGGATGTTAATCGAACTTCTGGGAACTAGAGTTATGGTAAAGCAGGCAATGAAGAGCGCGGGAAGCGACAAGGTAGAGTGTCACAGTCAAATTCGCAGCAAGAAGCCGACCATGTTCAGGCGCTTCGACGTGTCCTCAATGCACGTCAGCTCGGTCTCAAATATATAGCCAACGTCACTTACGGCTACACCAGCGCCACATTTTCTGGTCGTATGCCTGCCGTCGAGATTGCCGATAGCATTGTCCAGAGTGGACGCGAAACCTTGGAGAAGGTAAATAATTTTTATTACTATCACCTAAGCTGTTCAATGAGAGTTTTCTAGGCTATCATGTTAATTAACTCTACGAAAAAGTGGGGAGCAGAGGTATGTATCGGGAATTTCACAGGCATTGCTAAGCTGAACTAAACTATCCGTGGTAGGTGGTGTATGGTGACACAGATAGCCTCTTTGTGTCCGATCTTTCTCGTGGAGTCTCGTACGCCGCCTTGACTGATTTGACCTTTCATAGAGTTTTGCGCGGAAAGACAAAGGAACAAGCTTTCAGGATAGGCCATGAAATGGCGGACACCATCACTGTACTAAATCCTGCTCCCGTCAAGTTGAAATTCGAAAAGGTATTCGGTTCTAGGCTTGCTACCAGGAGTATCTACTTCAATATCTCTTATGATGTTCGAAAGGTGTACCTTCCATGTGTCCTTATGGCCAAGAAACGATACGTTGGTTTTAAATACGAAAGCGTAGACGACAATGAACCGGTCTTTGACGCCAAGGGTATCGAAACAGTTCGACGGGATGGTATTCCTGCTCAACAAAAAATGGTTGAGGTGTGCCTAAAGTGATATCCCCCTTCGAGCCTTTGCGACACCTAATGATGTTGGTCTCCTAGAATACTCTTCCGATCACAGGATCTCAGTCTGGTGAAGGAATACTGTTGCAGATCATGGACGAAGCTTTTAGAAAACAAGGTTTCGATTCAGGATTTCATTTTTGCCAAGGAGGTTAGAATGGGAACCTATAGGTAAAACACCCAAAACCCCTGCCTTGCCAGTCAAATTGACTTAGAGATTGCAGCGATCAAGGTCCTCCACCTCCTGGAGTCGTCGTAGCTGCTAAACGTATGGTGGAAGATCCCACAAACGAGCCACAGTATGGCGAACGCGTGGCCTATGTGATTGCAAGAGGGCTGCCTGGCTCCAGATTAGTTGATAGGGCTATGGACCCTCTCGAGATGTTAAATGACAGGTCTGGCCCATCTCACAGAAGAAACTTGGCTGGCTGGCTAAAATTTCATTGTGCAGTCGACTCCAGTTGGACGCCATGTACTACATCTCACGAGTTCTTATACCACCACTGGAGCGGATTTTCAACCTTGCTGGAGCAGATGTTCGGTCTTGGTTCAATGAGATGGCAAAACCGCGCTATCTCGACCTTACCTCCTCACCTATTAAGGCAAAGCCGGAGGCAGAGACTCCTGATCCTTTCAAAATTGAAGAGCACTTTCAAAGCTCCCAGTGCCTGGTTTGCGGTGACCCAGCTTCACAAGGTTCATACGTTCGTCCTAATACTAAAACCAATATTCAATATATGCTATCAGGCCTATGTGACAAGTGCTATTTCGTTTCTCCTCAAGAAACAATTGCGACACTGTCCAGCCGCATACAGAACAATGAGAAACGTGTCAGAGACGCTCATCAAGTCTGCGCGACGTGTTGTGGCTTTGGGCCAACAGAGCCAATACACTGCGAGTCACTCGACTGCCCGTGGCTCTACTCCAGAAAGCGGGCTCAGAACAAGAATGATTTTCTGAACCTTGTTCAGGAAATTATTGAGGATCTCGAAGAGAATGTTGATTCAGACGTGGAAGGTGACTCGGCTGCCGAGAGTGACGGTAGCTATGAAACAGACGACGAGTATCCTGACTTTGTCTATCAAACGCCAGAAGCGTAGGATGATATGTGCATATGTCGACAACAGAATTACTACCAAAAACTCTGAGAATAGGGTATAGTTACACTTGGTATCCCCCGTTTGCTGTTTGGGGAACGGTGGTAAAAGGAGGTGGTGCTGGAGGTCGTGAATTGTGGGCTGGTCGTTCTTCATCGACAGCTTGATAACCATCCCTCCCACCCGACGTAAAGCCTCCCGGCATAGCCCAGACTGGTTGCTGCGTTCAGTAATAGACTTCATTCTCTCATAAAAGTCATGCATACCAGTGGGACCACTGACATCTGAGCCTCCAAGTCCGCCAAAGGAAGTTCCACGCTGGCGGAGCGACAGGCCAAATGCGAGAAAGGTTGGAATCTGAAATGAAAGAGTTAAAGCCTGCAAAAAGAGAGCTGTGCTTGGTACCTTTAGCAACATGATTAGGACACACAAGAACTTCACGAATCCATTCGGGTCATTGGTGGACATCCATACAAGGTCGAGGATGGTTGACATGCCCAGAAGACCAGTAAACTGGAGGGTCAATCAGACGCGAAATTCTGGTGAGGACAGAGGCGCACAATTTGCAAGGAATGTATTGCCTCCGTGTTGTCTTGTGCATATGTGCCAAAGAGGAATATGGGCAAGTTATAGGGAGGAGCGACGAAAGGGCTGACAAGGAAAGACAAGACCTGAAGGCAGACTATGAGTGTGGGCTGCTTTAGATTGAAAAGATAACGACCGTCTCGGCGAGAACGAGTTTGGATGGGTCCAAGCTTTGAACAAAATCCATAGTGGACAATGGTGGGCGTCACAGGTTGAAACCAATTTGCGCAGGGCTACATAACACTAAGCTTGATCTCATCATTCATGAAACTCGACACCATATTCCCAGCAGACTCTGTCGAGTTCTGCCCTCATCCAGACGCACTGGACATTGTCGTCTGTGGCACCTATAATTTAGAAAAATCAGACTCGAACTCAGCCAGTGTTGTCTCTTCTGTACCGCAGCGCCGTCATGGTCAATGTCTAGTCCTACAAATTGACGATGCTACTCCCAATGGCTTGTGAGCATCTACCTTCGCGCTGTCCTCTCCAATAATCATTTGAATTATAGCAAACATATCCAATCCATCGATATGCCAGCTGTTCTGGATATGAAATGGTGCCTGTTTATCAATGGTTTGCGGTTCTTCAAATATTTATCATGTCCACTGCTTCAGGTGTCATAGATCGGCATCTGTGAGCTCGGTCCTGGGCATAGCCGACTCGGAGGGGAGTGTAGCCTTGTATGAATTACAAGCTGAAGTATGCTATCAACCCCTTTGCGCTGTAAAGTTGTTCAAGTTAATATCAGAAATCTCTGAAACCACTTGGCAGCATTCGATGTACAGCACCAGATATCCTATGCTTGTCCTTGGACTGGTCCAACCGTAGAATTGGCGGAAGGTACTCCTCCACCTTTTCGATATTTTTTTTTACTCAATCGTATTTCCAGTGCTTTGGGTTCCCTCGTCGTATCACTTTCCAATGGCTGCCTTGCCTTGCTTTCTCCTTCAGAATCGCACATTTCCATGACAAATTCATGGAAAGCTCACGAATACGAGACTTGGATCGCTGCATGGAATTACTGGGATACGAATATGATTTACTCTGGTAAATTTTACTTCTGTGTCGCCGATGAGCTGGTGTTCTGATGACCTTAGGCAGCGATGATCTCAAGTTTAGGGGTTGGGATATCCGTCAAGGATTTTCTCAATCCATCTTTACGAACAAACGGTACTCTTCAGTGTTCATTACCTCACGATGCTTCAAGTTAACCCCGTTCAAGTTTCGACGGAGGGATTACTTCCATCCAAAACCACCCCCACATGGAGAATATACTTGCTGTCGGAAGGTGAGTCGCTGTTTTGCCCAGAGGAAGCTAAAATTGATTTTATTCGAAGCTACGACAATACTGTTCGACTTTTCGATGTTCGGAAACCCTTGATACCGATAACGCAAGTGGACGTCGGTGGAGGAGCGTGGCGGGTCAAATGGCATCCTTCCCAGGATCGAAAGGAAGATTTACTCGTTGCGTGTATGCATGACGGCGTGAAGATCATTCGCTTCAATTTTGCTACCGACGGCTCTGAGGTCGTGGAACATTTCAAAGAGCATCAGTCTATGGCTTATGGGGCAGACTGGTCTTTTGGTCGATCAGAGGTGCGGAACGCTGTGACATCGATAGGGAGCTGCTCCTTTTACGATCGTGTGTTCTGTCTTTGGGGTGGTTGAAAGAAAAACCAAATGTATTATTCTCCACCCTGAATTACATTAGGTATGATGGGCAGCACAGGATCCAGTAAGTTGTCTCTATTGCTTGGAGGGTACAAGATCAGTTGGCGCGATCGGGGTATCAGTTGGGCCAGGGCCACGACGTTTCCGCTTCCACAAGCCACCATTTGGGCCGTTGAAAATAAACGACAATGTCCAGCGTGACAGACCGCGTAGGGTATCGGGTCTGTGAGTGGCTGCTGTAACCAAAGTCGCGAATGACAGAATAAACACGAGTCTGTTGGAAATAGATAACTTATGAGCCCGGCTAAAGAAGCATGATGGACGCCCCAGGCATACCGTTCGGTAAATCGCGCTATCGTGCTGTTGTTTCTCAGATGAACGTCAGGAAGGCATGCGCGGATTGCCCTCGGGAGAACATATAGTGCCATTTCCCCTCTCCGTCGGCCATTCTCAATCCAGATGCTGCTCCCGCACAACAGGCTACCTGCAAAGATGCAACCAAGGGGGCCATCCCAAAAGTCATGGGAGATCCAGGGCATGAGCCGGGCAAATACGGTAGTACGTGTAATGCACACAGCAGACCAATATAAAGCCACGAAGCTTGATAAAAAACTCGCGCTTCTTAAGACTCCGAGCACAGTAGATAACACTCTATGTGGCTGAAGCAATGTTTTCGGACGAGCAAGAAGAACAGGAAAGAAATGGGCCTGATGGAGGGTTGTGAGTGAGAAAAGACGAGGGATTGAAGGGGCGCACAGGTAGGTATATTGCAACTGCCTCTAAAAAAGCCACGGCACCACGAATACTGGTGTTAGCGGTGCAACTTCCTTCCAGTCCAAAAATGGAGCTAACTGATCCGTGGACGAGTTCGCAAGGCAGTCCTCCAACCCCTCGACGGTTCTTCACTCCAAGAACCTTCCAGGCAGCGTCCGCGACTGCACCCCCATAAGCAGGGAGGAGCACAGGGTCTCCCCATGATGTACTATGTCCGAGCTCTTGGGAGAATCCAGTGAGTACCGTGGAATGGGCTGCAGAGCCATTGATATACGACCAGTGTCCAGATCGTAGAAGCTTCAAAGCTTGGATGACACGGCTATCCAGATTGGCCAACGCAGCTATCCATTTGACATATGATCTTGGAAGTCTGCATTGCGGATTCGAGTCATATTCTAGAGGTTGAAAAAGAAGGTCTGTAACTACCGTTCAGGCTCATAGAAGAAACACCACATGATCCTGGAAAGAAAGGACTTCAATTGCGGGAAATTGAAAACCACCACGAGAAACTCGAACCTTGAGCTACAAATCCAGAAAACTAACGCGTCGATGCGAGATGTAAGCGAAGTGGCGTTTTCTTCTGCAATTCTCTTTTTCAAAACATTGATGTCGAGGGACGCGTTATCTTCATCATCTTTTGCTGGCACGCCCGTGCGTAGGAATATTTGTACGAGAGAATCTACGGCGCGGACGAGAAGTAGAAGGGTGAGATCCAACGTGTCTGAGATGCGGACGCTGGAGGTAGATGTCGGCATAGGAGAGGTGACAATGGGAGAGGATGGTTGTCGACGAAGGCGGTAAGCACGCCGCCTTCCTGCTTGTAACAGCAGAAACCCAAATGTAGATGAAAACATGTTGGAAATAAATGTTCTTTTCGGTGACAGATGTGGAAGGAATTTCCTATGAGGATCTTGTAATGAATCGGGTTGCTTGGAGGCGTCGATACAAACGCGCCAAAATTCAGAAAGCGCAGCTCCACCCCCGATTGAAAGCATCATGGCAAATGCAAATCCATCGATACCCAGTTCTCTATGTAAGACTCGAAAGAGGGACTTGAACCTGGTTCTATGAGATGATTTTGGAGTAATAACCAAGGCAGTTAGGAAGGGTAAGAGCGAGGGCCCTAGAGATAGAGACAGAGAAAGAGCATATGTCCTGAGAGCAGCCTGGGCTGGATAGCTTTGTATCCATGCGGTAGGCTTCATGGAATGAAAGTTCAATGATTGCTTGTAGCAGTGGCATGATTGCCATTGCCAATGCTTGTGATAATTATACAAGTCACGCGGCATTTCCCTACTCGCCATCTACATAACTCCAAAAGTCAATCCCACTCGCAGAAGACCCGAGGCCAAGCTCAACATCCAGTTCCTGAAGCAATCCAGCAACCGCAAGTATCTTGAGAAAACTAGCACGCGAATCAGGGTAGATAAAGGTTTGCAACAGTTCTTTGCCCTGATCATGTCCCAGGTGAGTACTGAGTCTGCTTGCAAGAGAATCGAAAGCTCACATGTGTTTGTAGAATCAACTTGAGGTCTTCCTTGGATGGGCATTGACATTCGCGTATGTTGTGGTCGCCGACGATGCTTTTGTCCTCATTCAGTTGTGTCATGGTAGTAATTTGCTCCTCCTTCCCCTTTGTAGTTCCCTGCTCAGGATTGTTGTTTGACTGGCCATGCGCGAGCCAAGCCTCCCATAATTCAATCTTACGACCATCCCGACCCAGATGCTTCATGAGCTGTCGACACTTGAGCCAATTGCCCTCGACATCATTCCTTATCCAGGGTGAGCCGATGTCCGACTCAGGTGGTGATGCGAGGCGGGGGTGCGCCGATCCAGCCAAGGAGTTTCTAACAGATGTTGAAATGGCAGGCGCGTTCAAACCTCCATGTTCGTAGTCATGTGGATGTCGAGCTATTGCGGGTCTCATCATGAGCCTTATCCACCGTCGCCTGCGCACCCAACCGCCTGCACTGAAAGAACCAATCTCCGCCCGCCATTTGTGCATACGAAATACCCAATTATACTCAAATCCATCATGCTGAACTTCTCCAGTGTCAGACCGCATGTCGATCATCCAACATTTTGAGACCCATCGCCAATTACCATCAGGTAGGGGATAATCTGTTAATGAAATATTTGTTTTCTTCGCCTTTATCGATGCATTGGGGATGGTGAATGCAGGGGGGTCTGAAGGAAGCAGGCTCAACCGGGAGTAGTACGGAACAGAAAACAGAGTCATGCTGAATTGGTTTGAAGTATGTATATGGTATGTCAATTAGCACATGTCACACTCACCCCCTCTGGTTCTCATAAACAACAGCCCATTCGTACTTGTCGTTGAAAATATCAATGTCATCGAGAGACGCAGAGTCAAGAGCTATCAAGTTTACGGGGTCTGGATCCATGATCGGCAGGTGTGGCTCTGAAAGTGTGGATGTTTTATGGAGTGACCTGGTCTGTGAAGAGGACCTGAGATTGAAAAGAGATTTAAAACGACGAGACTTTGATTTGATACGCTGTCGAGCGGGATCTGCAGCGCTGTAGTCATCCTTGGAAATACTTAAAGGAGGTGGTAGGTCGGACATAGCGTGACATTATAATACACATGTCACTTACGTCACAGATATTCACTGCAAATGCACGTGACCATCCAATAGCATTCAATGTTCTCCATCCGTCAGATTTTGAAGCAACGACCAGCGCGTTACTTGCATTCGTCCATATCTCGCAGACCCTGCCCTTCCTGTTCCACCCCCCTGCCCTCTTCTCTCCCAGCATGTCCCAAGTGCTGGCACATATCCAGCTTGCCAAAAAGCATTAAGCACCATCAAGTATTCGGTTTGTCCGACGAGCCAAATCCTTTCGTTGTTCACATACCTACCTTGAGAGAGAGATTTCGCAGTGCCCAGGCACTCTGTCATCCCGATTCATGGGCGACCAAGGGCTCTGTACGTCCCATTTTGTGAACCATTCGAAATTGCTTGACAATTATAAGAATAAACAAGATATCGCACAATCTCTCTCGGCACGTATAAACGAGGCCTACCAGTGCCTATTGAACCCATTGTCTCGAGCAGAGTATATTTTGGAACGCCATCATGTACCCATTTCAGAAGCAGACCAGGTCAACGATATACAATTCATGTCAGATATCATGGAGGCTAGGGAGAGAATCGAAGATGCCACAGATAGGACGGAAGTAGAGGCTCTCATTAATCAAAATGCCGGTACGGTTGCTCGTATCTTAACTTGGTACCAATCAGGCTAACGGAAGGACTCCTCAACAGGTGAAATCAAAGGTACGATCGAGGAGCTGGAGGGTATGATAGGAAGAGAGCAGTGGGAGGATGCGAAATTGGCAGCTATACGCCTCAGATATCTGGAGGGAATCGAGAGAGCTGCAAAGAAGTGGCTGGACAATGCATGAGGATGGGTATACTTGTGATGTCAGATCCTTCGGCATTATCCGACCCTTGTACCGAATTTTTCAATTCGAATTATTTAACCTCCAACTAATATACCGTTCCATTTCATCGTTGCTGGTCGCACTTGTTGGTTTTCGGGGTATGTCTTTAACACTCACTCATTGCAATTTGCAACTCTCCTGACTCTTTTACGTTTGGAGCCGTTTCCCATCCCTTATGAGACTTGCTCTCTTGTCACGGCAAAGGCGTCGCCTCCTCATGCAATTTGACCCTACCAGAAGCTTGCGCCCATTTCCTACTTTTCAACCAAGTAAACGGCCCTTCTCCCAACAGTCATCTGCTCAGCTCAATCCTCAGCCCCCCAAGTTCCCTCGTATAGACACCATCGACACTTCGTCTTCTTTCTCTCAATCAAGACACGAAAAGTCTAATAATCCTACTCCCTCTCCTGCATTTCCTTCAATGGCGCCCCCTTCATCGCGGCCGGGTGGGTCGCATGGCTCTCGACACTCTACTTCATCTGGTTCTTCCCTCCGTCCCCAAAAGAAGCGGGGAGGATTGCTGAGGTCCCTTGATGGACCTTTTCATGACGAGGCATATATTCAACGCACTCTTCGTGGGGAATTACCCCTGAAGCCCATTCACGAGGCAACCCCGAAGTCAAGCATAGGAAACGTTGCTCATATTGCTTGTGACGAAATGCCAACATACAAGTCTATCGAGGGCCACATTATGAACGATACGACTGGTAGGATGACAACGGCTTGGAGGCAAGTCCAAAGTAAATGATTAATGGCATACATTTTTATCTCTTGGCTTTCGACAGAACAACCGCTACGCTCCATCTCGAGCCGCCAATAATTGGGACAGGCGACCATCCGTCGAAAAAAGAATCAGAAAGGCTGGCGGCTTTGTCTGCCGTTTATCAGTTACATGCGCTTGGTCTGGTGCGTGCCCACGATATTTCAACCAATGTCAAACTGACATTGACCAAAGTTGGACAACCCGGCAAAACTCCGCCCCAAGAGGGTTGATCCTACAGAAATTACGCTTTCTGGCGGTGATGTTGTTCACTATGAGCAAGCACGCAATTTCATGGACTATTATTGTCGACGATACAAGTTCGGGAAACCTGACATAACCTTTGAAGAACTGCACAAAAGTGGAGGATGGGAAGCTGTTATGACTGTCGGAGGTAGAAGAATTGGGCTCGGGGCTGCCCTTACCAAGAAGGCAGCACAAATTGCTTGTTACCTCGATGTGACACAGTACTTGGAAAGTTGTGATGCAGAACTCTGGAAGGCCTTCGTCGAGGCTGCTAAATCAGGCGCCGATCTCGGTCTAGCTCCAAAGGTGTTCTTCCAGATGACCGATAGGCTCGATGACGAACTTCGGGATCTCAACGCGGATATTAAGAAGAGCAAACTGTATCGCAATCGGCCGGCCCTCGTCTCATCAAAGCCTGTAGAAACACCTACCACTCTTACCCCGCGTTTTTCCTCTCGTTGGAATAATCGAGAATTCATGGCCGAGAAATCGAAAAAGCTGCTTGAACGCCTTCAGAACTACCTTGTCAATCCCAGCGTAGAACGAATCAGGGAGAGCAGGATGTCGCTTCCTGTGTATACCCGTGCAGATGATGTCGTTAATCATATCAGGGATAACGAGGTCACCATTTGCATGGCTGCAACGGGCTCGGGCAAAACTACACAAATTCCACAGCTGATTCTGGACTCGTTTATCCAGAACGGCAATGGAGCGACTTGCAACATTGTTTGTACTCAACCCCGTCGACTGGCGGCTATCAGTGTTGCAGATCGCGTGGCGAAGGAAAGAGGTGAAACCATTGGACAATCGGTGGGATATCAGGTTCGTTTCGAATCCAGATTTCCGGAAGAGCATGGCTCTATCACCTTCTGCACGACTGGAATATTCCTCAAGAGGCTTCATAGTGCTCTTTCCGAGGGAAAACATCCTGGAAGCCGTGGCCTCGACGACGTGACGCATATCATCGTTGACGAGGTTCACGAACGTGATGTCGACACAGATCTTTTACTTGTGGTCCTCAAGCGGCTCCTAGCCGACAGAAAGGCGAGGAACAGGCCCTTGAAGATTATTCTAATGAGCGCCACGATCGACCCAACATTGTTCCAAAATTATTTCCTTGATGACAATGGCGAGCCCGCCAAAGTTATCGAAGTGCCTGGACGGTCATTCCCAGTTACAAAACACTTTTTGGACGATTTCGTCCCGGCGCTCTTACAGGGATCTTACAGGTGGATTCTCCAACAAGATTCTGTCACAAAATACTTGAACCAGGAACTAGGACCCGCTGCTCCTGGTTTGGGAGTCCCACCCAATCGCAGTTCTACCCCTGATAGTGAATCTATTGAACTCCCTATACCTATGATTGCTGCAACGATATCTTATGTCTTACAGTCTTCGGACGACGGCCACGTGTTGGTATTTTTACCAGGATGGGACGACATCGTTGCTGTACAGCGCGCTCTCCAGACTCCACAAGGACCGTTGGGCCTTAACTTCATGGATGCATCCAAATTCTCCATTCACTTATTACATTCAACAATTCCCCTCGCCGAACAACAAGTCATCTTTGAGCCTCCTCGTCGAGGCATACGTCGTATCATTCTTGCCACCAATATAGCCGAAACTTCAGTCACAATTCCTGATGTCGTCTACGTCGTGGACACCGCGAAGGTCAAAGAACAGCGTTATGACCCTGACCGTCACATGTCCTCTCTCGTATCAGCATGGGTAGGCTCCTCCAACTTGAATCAACGAGCTGGGCGTGCTGGACGCCACCGCCCGGGCGAATATTTTGGTATTTTGGGCCGTGCGCGTTCTCAGTCCTTGAGTCCTTATCAAACAGTCGAGATGAAGAGAGTGGATCTGAGCAATGTCGTCATGCATGTCAAAGCTCTCAACTTCCCAGGGATGACTGTGGAAGAAGTATTGGCAGCTACTATTGAGGCTCCTCTTCCAGAACGTGTCACTGCAGCCATGAGGGATCTCCAAATGGTTGGTGCTCTGGACGCCGACAATAACCTTACCTCTTTGGGTCGAGTTCTCTTGCAGTTGCCAGTCGAGGCACAGATGGGCCGCCTTGTCCTATACGGAAGTTTTTTCCGCTGTTTAGATCAAGCTTTGACTCTCGCTGCTATCCTCACTAATCGGGATCCTTTTGTATCACCCATGCATTTAAAAGCCGAATCCCAAGCCAAAAAAAATTCATGGTCACCGCAAGAATTCCGATCGGATGCGTTGGCTACCCTACAGGCCTACAATGCGTGGTGGGCATTGCAGTCACGAGGGGAATACATAACGGCGAATAGGTTTTGCGTGGACAATTTCTTGGCCAAACCTACTCTCCTCATGATCCAGAAAATTAAAGGGCATCTCCTACAGTCGCTGTATCACGCTGGAGTGATCGATGTATCTGCAGGCGGCCTCGTCAACCCCAACACACAATACACTGTTCCCCCCGAATTGAATGCTAATGGTGATTCGCTACCTTTATTGGCAGCCCTAATTTCCATTGCTTCTCAACCAAAATTCGCCATCCGTACGGGAGAGAGGACTTATCGTACATCACAAGATAAGGTTTGGAAACTGTTATTGTTACATCAACACTTCAGCAACTAATGCCTTGCCAGATCACGTTCATCCACCCCTCCAGTGTCAATCATCGAAAGAAGGACCCTTCTGATCAGGATACCTCTGGGGAAAAGCAATTATTTGCTTTTACTGAAAAGAGGCAGAACATTTCAGCAGGCACTAGTAATGCGCAAACTTTCCTTGTCACCACCACCCGACTGGATCCCATGACCTATATGCTCTTTGGAGCCTATAAACTACAAGTGACGGAGCGTGGACTTGAATGTGATAACTGGCTTCCAATTGTTGGCAACCTCGATGCTTTGGACGATGTTCAAGTTCTGAAGACATTGATGGAGGCTTGCATGCTTAGGGTGTTTGAAGGGATCACAATGGGCAGGAGACGCCGCAGGGGTACTATTCCAATCATGCCTCGAGAAGAGGCAGAGTCTGGTGACGAGGACGAAGACTATGACTATTCTCTGTCTCGCGAGGAGGTCAAGGAATTGGACCTGATGACTCGAGATGTTGTGCGGATTCTCAATCGGTATAGCGAGGAGCGTATGGCCTCACAATCACGTCAAAGCTCACGCCCAGCCACACCCATGGGCTCACCGTCCGTACCGTACGCCCGTGTGCCTGGCTCTTCTTCCGGGTATTCTACGCCTAATTTTGCAGGATCAGCTTTCAACTCAAGGCCAGGTACTCCCAGTAGACTAAGAAGGTTTTGAAGATAGTTTTGAGTTCCCCGACATGTTTTTTTTTTTTTATTTCAAATTTACCATATAGAACAGTATTCACATCCCTGCATAAAATACTACATTTAGTTACTAATAATTCAAAGCCATACTCTAAACAATTGTTCGTAGCGCCATCCTGCGCCGGACAGTACACTATACTGTCACACTGTGTATGACGAATCACCGGTCACCACGTGAAACGTGTACCACTAACGACTCATGTAAATTAATGTCATTGTCAATGATCAATTGATCAGTTTGACTTTCGACGGTGTCCACCAAACTTTCACTGCGCTAGTGACCCATCCTCGGTTGTGGACCTCACCCATTGATTCCAGTTGTGAGACAGGTGACCGGCGCGTTTCAGCAACTTCCCAATTTCTCTGTGGTGCATCATGGCTACCAATATGCGTGGATTGACACAGGTTGGCCTATTCAAGTTGTACTGACATCTGTGTGACCTGACAAGTGCTAGTTCATAGCGGACATACGCGGCGCACGCGTACGGGATCTCGAAGAGAAGAGGATCAACAAGGAGATGGCCAATATCCGAAAGAAATTCAAAGGTTCCTTCTAGGCCCTCTGATGTTGTTCTTTGGCTGAATAATCACCTTCCAGACGGCAACCTCGACGGCTACCAAAAGAAAAAGTAAGTCCCTTCGTCGACGCAATGAATGCCTGTGCATTTATCGCTTGCCAAATTCAAGATATGTTGCAAAAATCATCTTCACCTACATCCTTGGGTATAAAGTAGATGTTGGCCACATGGAAGCCGTCAACCTCATCTCGAGTTCCAAGTATAGCGAAAAGCAAATTGTACGTTCCAATTGAATCAGTATCACTCGCAACTGATAATTCTTAGGGATACCTTGCAGTCACCTTGTTGATGCATGAAAATTCAGATTTCTTACGACTTGTTGTCAACTCAATTCGCAAAGATTTGGATGGAAACAGCGAAATTGACAATTGTTTAGCCTTACACGCGATTGCTAATGTTGGTGGCAGTGAAATGGCCGAAGCATTGGCAGAGGACGTTCACCGTTTGCTGATCTCCCCGTGAGTATTTACGCGATAGTTTGCTCTTTCTTCTGATGTGTCAGCCAGTACATCCCAAACCTTTGTTAAGAAAAAAGCAGCATTGACCTTACTGCGCCTGTATCGAAAACACCCCAACGTCATTCCTGCCGCAGAATGGGCGTTGAGGATCGTATCTATCATTGATGACCCAGATTTGGTAGCCCCATTTTTTATATTCCTCGTGTTTCTGTACGAGCTCAATGTCGGACAGGGTGTTGTGATATGCGCGACGAGCCTCGTCATGGCGTTGGCGCAAGATAATCTTGAAGCATATGCCGTGTGTTACACAAAAGCCGTTGATCGTTTACATCGCGTATGTGGACTCATTCAGCTGACGAATTATAAATCCAACTCGCCTTTCACAGCTTGTCATCGAACATGAATACTCGGCAACGTACGCCTATTATAAAGTACCATCCCCGTGGCTGCAAGTCAAGCTCCTCCGATTGTTGCAGTACTATCCTCCTTCGGGTAAGAGCTCCCAGATAATGACTGTTTCTGCAGCTCAGCAAGATCCCTCCAGAGGATCCGACGATACGTTCAGTCCTTCACCAGGTTCTGCAGACAATAATGAACAACAGCGCCGAACCAACGCGTAATGTCCAGCACAACAATGCTCAGCATGCCGTACTTTTTGAGGCTATCGGACTAGCAATCCATTTGGACAGTGCTTCGCCATTGGTTGGGACAGCCGCTGTCTTACTCGCTCGTTTCATATCTTCGAAAGAAACCAACGTCAGATACCTTGGTCTCGACACTATGGCTCACCTCGCAGCTCGTGCAGAATCCCTGGAGCCAATCAAACGACACCAAAACACGATCATACTCTCCTTGCGCGACAAGGACATTTCGGTCCGCCGGCGCGCTCTGGATCTTCTCTACAGCATGTGTGACGTTGACAATTCGGAGCTCATTGTAGGCGAGCTGCTGCGCTATCTTAAAGTTGCAGATTACGCCCTCCGTGAGGAGATGGTTCTCAAGATCGCCATTCTGACAGAGAAATACGCTAGCTCATACAAGTGGTATGTTGACACTATTCTACAATTGATCAGTGCTGCCGGCGATCATGTTGGAGATGAAGTCTGGTATCGTGTAGTCCAGATTGTGACAAACACAGAGGATCTACAAGAATATGCGGCAAAGGTTGTTTTTGAACACTTGAAAGCGCCATCAACCCACGAAAGTTTGGTCAAGGTCGGAGGTAATCAACTAGAACCTTCATTTACTTGCCCTTCCAATATCGCATTGATAAGTTGCCCATAGGTTATATTCTGGGTGAATATGGCCATCTCATTGCAAACGAACTGGGCTATAGCCCGATGGAACAATTCCAAGTTCTTCACGCCAAATCCCAATTCTGCGTCGCCTCCACTAGGTCACTCCTCCTGTCTACTTACATCAAATGGGTGAACGTATTCCCCGAAATTAAACCTCAGCTTATCAACATCTTCGAGCGGTATCGACATGTCCTCGATGCGGAGTTACAACAACGTGCATGCGAGTTTTACGCTCTGGCATCGAGACCAGACGATGACGAGCTACTTCAAAACGTCTGCGAGGAAATGCCACCCTTTCCACCCCGCGTAAGCGCCCTTCTTGGAAGACTCAATATGAAGCATGGAGATACTGAAGATAAGCGAACATGGGTACATGGTGGCAAAGAGGCAAACCTGGATAGAGACGTAATCAAACAGAAGGCGGAAGTCAACAACCCCGTCGCAGGTGACAGCGATGATATCACTGGATCTCTTGCAGGTTTAGAGATATCGCCCGCCTCCGTTGATTCTGCAAACCCCACCATCACTACCACTCCCTCCCCCAAGGCACCACGTCTTACAGCCGGATCTAATGTCAATCAATGGTTCGATAAACTTACATATACCGCGGAAGGCGTACTCTACGAAGATGACCAGGTGCAAATTGGGGTCAAATCTCGTTATCAGGGACACTTAGGCCAGTTGGCCATCTACATTGGAAACAAGGTGTCGGCAGCACTGACATCGTTCACAACAACGATTTATGTTGATGATTCCGACGCTCTTTCCGTCACATTTGCCAAGATGCCGCCCAGCGTAATTGGGCCTCGTACACAAACCCAACAATTGTTACACGTCGAATGTAAACAAATGTTCGCAACACCTCCCATTCTCACTGTGTCGTATTTGGCCGGCTCTCATCAAACTATAACCATTCGATTGCCCATTGTCATCACAAAATTCTTCGAGCATGTTAAGCTTGGCCCTGCTGACTTTTTCGAACGATGGAAGTTGATTGGAGGACCTCCACGAGAAGACCAGGCCGTTTTTGCAATCAACCTAAACAGTGCCGGCCAGCTTGATTTGTTAAAACACCGACAGATTGTATCTGGTCACCGACTTAACCTTCTTGACGATGTCGATCCTAATCCAAACAATCTTGTGGCCGCTGGAGTTTTACACATGTCGGTCGAAGGCAAAGTTGGCTGCCTTTTAAGACTTGAGCCCAACAAGGATGCGAAAGTAAGTTTCACTTCTAACGCTTCCACGGCCCTAGTAACTTGTGGATCCAGCTTTGCCGACTTACTGTGCGAAGTACTTCAGAAACGGTTGCAATGGAGGTTCGCAAGCTAGTGCAACAGCTTTTGAAAGCAGATCCGTAGTTTCGATGTAATGAATGATTATAGGACGTATATATTATTGACAGATTAATCGATGCAAGGTAATCCGAGACTTCCTAAGAGCGGCATCTTATCGCCTTAAAATATTTTTCAGTCTGAAGAGTTCCCGTACTCGTCTACCTGTAGGGTCAGACTCCTGTGATAGAAGCCCGTACGAAGGAATCGAATCCGTTGAAGTTGATTTGAGGTGCATGCGTGAGATTGTACCCGCTTCCAGGTTAATACCTATGGTCGAGTTCGCTGTCAATGTTTGTCTATGGGGAGTATTCAAAGTCAAATGAGAAGGGGCAGTGGCTGGCCGGGGAATTCGGTGCGTCCGATGATGCGAACCTAATGCGGAAGAGTAGAAGTGCAATTGAATAACAGTATCTTGAGAAGTGGGTGATGCACTTACTATGAGTCGACTGGCGATCAGAGGAGATCCTGGCTTTCAACTGGCTGACCCGCAACAATGCTTGCTCTTCGACGTCAAGGCATTTAGAACAAAAGTCATCCAAGCTTTTATCAACAGGGTCATACGGTTTAGGCCGCGATTGAAATTCTCCACAATTTCGTATGATTGCAGATGTGATGACCGCCAAATTTCGAGGGAGATCCAAAAGATGTGGAAGTCGCGGAACAGCTTCTTTGTCGAGGACAGACATAGCTAAAGCCCGTTGATCAAGGTCAACTTCGATATCGAGCTTATCTCGTCTATCATATGAGGCCGGAGTTGGTAAGTCTCTCCTTGGGGTGGAGACGACTAAAATATAATCAATCATGGCCGGAGTGTTGCCTATGATGAATGCTCCCATTCCGCGCATGTATTCTTCTTTAATATTCTTATTATGGGCGCAAATGAGTGGAGGTCGATCAGCAAAAATAAGCCATCCGCCTACCAGGGTTGCAGCTGTGTTCAAATTCGCAACACTTTGAAGCACCTTGGCTATCAGTGTGAGGCTGCGGTAGACTGGCGCAGGGGGCATCCCTAGGGTGAAATAAGAATTTTGCTATTGGCCTCCGAAGAAGTTCTGCATACCCAGTTGAAATCCAAAGAGATGCGGATGAAGGACAGCAGGGACAAAGAACCTTAGAAAGCAAAAGGCAGTCACACTTCTGTATTGCATATTCTGATGTGATTCTCTGAACAGTTCCTGTTTGTATCTTTTCTCGACGAACGTTCTTAACGTCTCAAAAAGAAGACGTAGCTCCCTGAGGTACTGTCAGGGAGATGAATTAGGTGTTTAGGAAGTATGACGCACTGCGGACACTCCATTCTGACGGCATAGATCTGGTCCAGAAACTCTTGACACCAACTCGTCAACAGTTCAAAATTGCGCTCGATGTCTTTGGGTCCCTTGCTCCGTCGGGCAGGGTCCACTTCAATGGCAACCTTTTCTTTACACAGCTTTCGAATGACGCCGCCGACACTGGCCTCTAGGAATGCCTTGCCATACCAATTCATACACAGCTCCATTATTTTGGTCAGAGGAGTATTTCCACGGAACAGTGTATGGTGGGCTGCGAAACATGTTAAGGTTGTTGACAAGGGCGCAAAGATCCTCGAAACTTACAGGACGGAGCTTCGTTGATTTCACGGATAACCAGCTCCTGCACATGCTTGACGACAACATTGTGATGGACTGCGATAGACATCAGATGTGATGAAATATTCTTCACTTTGAGCTTATTTTCAAAATCGTCGATCCAGTCCAAGAGGTTGCGGGAATTGAAAGTCTTAGATGATTGATCGGTCATAAGCATTAGGAAGGCTTTTTTTCACTACCTACCTCGAGGAGCGAAGCATATGACGACTGCGGAAGGACGATTTCCCTAAATAGTCCTTGAGAAAAACAGGCCTGTAAGTGGAACATAGCAAAAACTCAACTCGCTGACAAACAACTTGAGCCTTAGTTCCCCAACTCGCGTATCTGTGGGCCCAGTGTGAAGGATTGGGAACCAGCCCTCAACCAATTCCCCCCGACGAAAATGAGCCAGTGGAATTGTTACGGACCCTAGCGTGGCATTTTTGGCGTTTTTTTTGTCACGCCGTAATAGTAGGACAAGTGAGTCGAATGGTGGCAAGTCCGGAAATATGAAATGTTCATGCCAATCCACAGAGCCAATGCCCTTCTTTTCTGAGGTCCGACCACAGAGGACGCCATTAAGATGGATATAACAGGAGACTGCGAAGTCGAGAACATCAGGTTCGCCTCCATCGCCACCTTTTTCTGTTAGCTTGACCGCACCCAGACCCCGACCTTGCAATACAGTTAACTCGAGCTGTCGCCACATGCGATACGAGCCGCCGTCAGCAGGGCAGGCGAGTCGCCCATAGATCTCGGGCATAGCAAAGGATCTCAGAAGAGCCAACCACGTGTTACACATGTCAGTGCTATGGAACCGAATGTATACAGGTTCTGCGGTATGACTGGAGGTCCAACGTTGGCCACTAAAAGAGGGATTAACAGGTTTTAGCCTTCGTCAAGGGGAACCTACTCAATACAGTAGATACTAAGGCAATCTTTCCTTTCGAATAATGACAGGTCTGCAGGACGTATATCAGTCTGATTCAGCTGGTGAATGTATAACGTCTGATAGAGCCTGTTTTTCTGCCCTGCTATCAGTATACTTTTGCTCTTTGCTCAGATGGAAGTAAGGGAGCGTACATCGAGATATATGTTTAAGAGACAACGACCCCCCTCACCGGAAAGTTTACAAGTAGCTGGCCTCCAAGGATCCTCCGGAGTCCCCTTCGACAGCGCAAGCCAACTGGATTTTTCTTCTGAAGTTCAGAATTTGTTTCGTTCACTCGAAGAAACCCTCGTGCACACCTTTGATCTTTTTGGTCGCCTCTGGAGGATTGCTGGCTGATAATTCTTTGTCACGTCGTTTTCTTAGTGGTGGATTGGGCTACGGTTGTTCTAGTATACCTTGTCTTGCGCTGAGGCAAAACGGTGACCCACCTTGTTTAGCGCCGATGCTGCAGTGCTTGACAGATGAAGTTCAACACTGACGAAAAATTCCTGGCTTGCTCGTGGACCCAACGAGTTCCTGCGTTCAGACATGCAACGAATTAAAGAGGCTTGGGCAAGGCGATGAAATCACAAAGAAAAACAGAAGCTGCACCACATCGGCATCTCATTTCGGCTGATTGTGGCGATGCTGGAGGTTACATACACCCTCCAGTCTCTGCCAGCTGCCAGTACTTGAGACCAAAATGCACATAATCGCGCTGCAAGTAAGACAAGCGTTATATTGGCAATGTAGAGGGCGTTTTCTCATTGTCACACATGAGCATAAGTCGCCTATTTGTTTCAGTACTAGTAGCATGTTACTATTGCAGTGTTGCCTGATTGATGTCTTCCTCCACATGATGCAGTAATGCATGTGTATATAAGAATGTGGTGTATTAGCAACTCAAATCGTCTACAATTAGCATCACAATTAAGCTCCGAGGGTATACAGCCCGTTATATTGCTCGCGATTATATGAGACAGCTTTCAGATCGGCCATCACTTGGCTTTGTGTCTGTGCAACATGTAAGGAGGGTGTCGAGGTATATTTCAATATTACTTACCCATTGGCTTTACCGTTGCCAAGTCCATTGGGCTTGACAGAGCTGGGGCGTTTGTAAGTTTGGAAGTAAAAGTTGATGAACAACCCAAGGTAGCTGGTCAACAAAGCGCAACCGAAGATGGCGGCACTTTCTTCGCCAGCACAATTGCCAACAAAGGGAAGTGCATGGGGGTAATATGTGGCTGCAAAGTGGGAATAAGCTGAAACGAGTTCGATTAGTTCATTAGGACCAAAACGAGACGATCGACCTACTTCCGAAATAAACAAGGACGAGGTCGATAACAAATTGGGTAATTTGCATCGTAGTCAGATATTTCTTCCACTGATGATTCTTCAGTAAAAAAGAGTAATAGAATAATTCAACACATACCCAGATCTTTGCACCACCTGCGGTGGCATAATAGTAGTAATCTGTGAATCAGGAAATCTCTAAGCCACGTCATAACCATATTTAGGTACGGCACCAACACATAATAACATGTACAGCCAAATTAAGGACAATGACAGCCCACGACTAAATATTGGTGATTAGTGTAACGCAAATATCGATCTTGCGGAAGATATGCACTCACAATACTGGTTCGACCATTCAACTGAGAGAAGCAGAGCAAGGCGGTAGCAGAGTGGTGGAAGACGTGAAGAAATTCTGTTAAAGTCATGATACTGAATGTTGATACCGGAGGGTTGCCGTGACATACGCATGGGTTTCTTCTTGAACGCAAGGAAGACGGTGTCGAGCAATTCCAGATACTTGAAGTAGTAATTGATCATGTAATAGAACTCCATCCTCTATGGTACAATGGATGAGAAAAGAGAGACGCGTAAAACGTTAATAACACGTACCGAGGTCCACGACGACTCTGCGCAGAGAGAGTTGAATACGCCATCATTCCAAATTATAGGTACAATCTCCTCCAACATGAGAACGAGCAGAAGTAGGCTGCCCGAGCTTAAAATAACATTATGTGCTTGAAAGAGTGTCGTGAGCTTGAGAGCCTGCTTGTTTTGCATGATGGCCTTGACACCGAAGATGACAACGAGGTATGCCGTGAGTGTTGTGAGGACAGCAGGAGTCGTCGAAAGTGGAGTTTGTCCCGGTACATAGCTCGTTAAGTGTGTAGGAAGTGAAATGGGAGCAAGGGTCAACAGAAAATCAGCGAGGGGAGCCATTGGTGGGACGAACAAACGGTCAAAAATTTATGACAGCGAATTTAGATGATGGGCGTGACAGGGTCATGTCACATCGGCGCGAACTCCTCGAAGCATGTGTTTATTTATACTACGGACCAACGGTAGTCAAATCAAATCAAATACCCTACATGGGTAGACCTGGGTAGACACATTTATTTTATTTCCAATGCAATGCAGAGAGAGCAGCAATATATGTAAAAGATACGACTTGATATATGTTACAGTGTACAATAATCCGAGTCCATATAGATACAGACGATGATATGAAAAATCCTGAGATAGCCAATGATGTGGGGATATAATCAGCCTCAGGTAATGACCAGGCAGGGGCCGGCTTCCAGATCAACAAGAATGTTCTCGCTAATGTTGATGTTAGTAAAACACCTCTTTGGCAGATAAGCCTGCTCACCGTTTACTGAGGGCGGTATTTTTTAATTGGTCACACGCACTGGCAGTGACCTGTGAGCTACCTAAGCCGGGCGTCACAGCACAAACGAAGCATAGGGGAGAGCTGGAAGGAGCTAGACGATATGTGGCAAAAACCTGACATCAAAGTATGCCTGATCAATGAAGATAGATATTGGTGTTAACAGAGTGCTGACCCCAGATGTCCGAAGCGAGTGGATCACATTATGAACAAACGACAGAAATCGGGTTCGTAATTCGTGGAGGTCGTGTAGATCAAGACCTGCATGCATGTGTTAGAAGACGGTACAGGAGGCTAGGTCAAGCATCGGCACATGTATCTGAAGACGGACTCCATGTAGGTACAGCACAGTGCAACTGAACGTCTCCTTTGCCCGAGCGTAGGATCGACCTACAGACGATGTGGGTTAGATGGATATGAATTTTGTCGGTTATACTTACTGGGTAAATGGCTCTACTGAGTCTGACAGGTTGCCCAGCTGTTAGTACATTAATATTAGAGCGGTCGAGGGAACTAGTTGGTCGAAGGAAGTACCTGACATGTTTTGGAAGGAATTTTATGATCATTCGACATGACAGAGAGGATGGAAACCATGGGAATGGTTTGGGCGTTGAAAGGGCACACGACCGATGAACTGAATGAAAGGGGCTTTATATACCAACTTTATATACTGTGTTCCATAATATGTCGCAGTAGTCACATCACGCCCCAAACCGGAACCAACGGAAACGATCGGGAAATTATGGCATTGTTTGCACGTTGTTATAGACTCCCAGCAATTTTACCACACTCATGTTCCGGGTGTAAACTGGATATCCCAGAGCCCAGAAAGCCTGAGTAGATCCAGTTGTGATGCTCAATCGATCTGTCCAGATAAGCGATCCCGCCTCCTGCATTGATGCCAACTGAAATTCGAGGACCAAGCTGGACCAAGACATATGTAAACATCTCCAATCTGCTCAACAGAAACAGTTTGAATATCTGTAGGCACAAAAAGATCCTAAGCTATCAATATATCATAAATTCATAATTAAGTCGTACCCGGGAGGAACCGCCTCCACGACTTAGGAACACATCCGGTGCATAAAGCTATGGTAAATATTATTATATGTGCGTAGGATTAAGCTACAATTGAAAGTGTCGACCAGAAAAAAAGCGCAAGCTTCGAATTGAACTTATATAATTCTGAATATGTTACATTCACTAGTATGTACTATCGTAGTAGTACTAGTAGTAGTAGCGCAAAAAAAAAAAAGACATTCATGGCACGTGCCATTACATAAGGAATATCCATGATGACGTGCATCATCATGTTCCCTGGAAGCCCCAGTGTCAGTGAACTCACAACCGTGACCACCACAAACCGATTCCAATGATGTGGTGGCTTGACCCCGGAAAGGAGGTTCTGAACGTGGTATGTTTGGTTTCCTTGATTGAATTTCGAGCTCTTGAGAACACTTGTTAGTTGTTCAATCGCATTTTGGCCCCTTATGTCGAGAATCTCGACCTCAACCAGGTCAATTATGGTATCGGACAGGGTATGCTGACTTATCACAACTCAACAAACATGAAGTCAACTTCTCCTAGGCCAACTCACTCTTCGTAATTTGCGGCTCAAAAAGGGTGCTTTAGACAAGTTTCGACTACCAGTGGATGTTCTTCAGGGTAACATTTCGTTGTATCATATCAAGTTTAAACTAAATGACTACTCACAACTCACAGGGCACTTGGGGAAAATGTCATTTTCTCTACACTGGCTCAATCTTGGTAATCAGCCTGTTGAAATTCTTGTTGAGGATGTATATCTGCTAGTGGTCCCATCATCCCAGACCGTCTTTGATCCTGAAGAGGATGAGAGAAGAGCTCAGACGGCAAAAATCGAGAGATTAGAGAACGCAGAGTTGCTTCACGTTCGTGGTCAGGCAGAACCTGCAGGTAAGACCTCTGCAGTTACGCGACCGTGTAGAGGGTGACAGAGTTACCAGGAGATTCCGCCCAGAGCCAGGGTCTATGGGAGTCTCTTATTGCTAAGATCATCAATAACCTACAGATCACCGTCAAAAATATCCACGTACGATACGAAGACAATTTGAGCGTTCCAGGCGTACGTCGTCCCCCAAACCTTACAACGCCTCTCCTGACCTTTATATGCATAGCATCCATTCGCAGTTGGTGTGACACTCTCCGGTTTTACTGCCGCTTCTGTAGATGAAAATTGGGAGCCAGCTTTTATTGAAAGCACCGCAGGGGCAATTCACAAGGTAAATCAGTCACCTTCGTGCATTTGTGCACTTTTTCTTATTCGTCCTAGTTAGCTAGCTTGAAGTCATTGGCAATCTACTTCGATACGGACTCTCCAAGTATAGCTGAATTGTCGTTGACAGAATCCCAGAAGAAGTTTTTTGACTTGGTCAGTACGCCTCCATTGAACTGCGTCCCGAATAGGATACTTAAAATATGCATTTAGATATCACACGGCCAACACAACAACAACCATCAATTCATTTTAAAACCAGTGTCCGGGGAAGGACGTGTAAGTCATGGGCTTGCCAAGCTTACGATGCACGGTTGTAACTCATTTTAGGTTATCGTTAATCACAAAGTCGACGATCAGACACCCCGATTTGATATACAACTCTTTTTTGACGAGATCGGCATAGCTTTGGACGATAATCAATACAGAGATATCATTTCCCTCCTTGACATGTACCATATTTATGCGCGTCGACGTCAGGTAGGACAGTTTCTTACTCGTTTTTATACTCAGCTAACATTGGTGAAGTACCAAAAGTTCCGACCTCAAAACTATTCCTTGGGTACTGCAAGATCTCGCCTACTTTTTGCTGGAAATGCAATATCAGCAGGAGTCCGTGACCGCAACCGGAAATGGACGTGGTCTTATTTTGCTGAACGCAGAGACGACAGAAATAAGTACGTCCATCTGTTCGAGAAGAAGATATTCAATGTTCTTGGGGAAGCGGTATGTTGATATATAATCTTTTTGTGTGTCGGGATATTTTCATATTGTCTTCTAGGAATTACATAATATCGAGGCATTGGAAAGAAAACTATCGTACGAAGATATTCGTTTCTATAGGTCTATCGCACGGTCACGCCTGCGCAAGGACCAAGCGTTGCGTCAAAGACTCGAGAGCGAACGGCGACCTGGAGCTACACAACAAAGTTGGGCAAGTTGGCTCTGGGGATCATCCTCCAGCAAGGCTACCCAGGAGGATCCTGCCTTTAGTGGAACCATGACGGCTGAACAACGCAAGGAACTCTACGATGTCCTCGATTACGACGAGAAAGAAGCCCTTCGGCAGTCTTTACAGGTTCCGCGTGATTCCCTGAAATCTCGGATTACCGCCAAGTTGAACAAGGGGTCTTTTGCATTGAGGTCCGACCCTCTTGGAAAAACCAGAGAGCTTATTTCAATTGTTTTCGACGTCTTTCAGGCCAATTTTTTGCAGCGGCCCGACAACTTCGAAGCATCCATTTCTCTGGGAGGGTTCGGGGTCTTCGACGGTACCACGCCGGGCACCCTTTATCATCAAATCGTTCGCGTCAAAGATGGAAGGGGCGACTGTGAAAAATCTGTCGCGAGGCCTGAAACGCATTCGCACAGCGACGACCATTTTTTTCTCATGAAATTCGAGAAAAACCCTTTGGATGAACGAGCCGACAGCGCACTGACCGTGCGTATGCGACATATGGAAATTATCTACCATCGGGGATACGTTGAAGCTATTTACAAGTTTTTGAAGCCTCCTGCAAGTCATTTAGAATCCGTTGAAGCTCTTTTGGTTCGTTTTCTTGGACCTGGAAATTCGGTGACCTACTGAGTGATTGTAGAATGTTGCAACCCAAACTTTTGAAGGCTTCCGCCGCGAAACTCGAGCTGGTTTGGAATTTGCCCTTCAGACTCATAAAACTGTCGACATTCACGTGGATATGAATGCACCCGTCATTATTATACCGGAAATGTATGTGATGTCGACATTGCCCCCTCCTTATGCTTACGACCGTTGGACACAGTGTAACGTCACACGATTGCAAGCATTTGCTCATCGATGCTGGACATATTTCTATCGAGAGTGACCTGGCGGACAAGGCCGCCGTTAGAAGCATCCATTCGAAACGCAACGTTAAATATGAAGACAAAGATTACCAATATCTCGAGTCTCTGATGTATGACAAGGTCTTGTTGAAGCTGGAAGCTGCTCAGGTCTGTTGACCTGTTGACCTGTTCAATATGCACCAAGCAATCAATACTTACATTTGTTTTGCAGTTCATTATCGGCAATAATCTACAAACGTGTCTCAACGCTCTTCAACCTGGCTCAAGCGATTCTCTACATCTCCTGGAACGAATCAGCATTGACCTGCAACTGCAGACGTCGATTGTCCCAACTGTTCTCAGTCTTGCGCGTTTCAAAATTTCGGGAAAGCTTCCATCCCTCAAAGTCAACTTCTCCGATGCAAAGTACAAAGCTTTAATGCGCCTGATAGACGTGTGTATCCCTCATTTCGGAGACGGACAGCAACCACCAAACGTTGTAGCGAGTACAATGCCAGTAAGGTTTCAATTGCCTCCTGTGCTGTTCAGTTCGGCAGAAAGGGAATACAACGTGGAAGTTGAAGACGATGGTAGTGACGATGAAGACAAGGATAACGACGATAACGACTCTCAAGAAGACTTATTTTTTGAAGCTGATGATGGAATAAGCGGGGTGGGCAGTTCAAGTCAATCCTGCAAACCCTATCCTCATATCCTCTTGCAGCTATCCGAGATACGACAACACTTGTTTGAGCTTACTTTCCAGGTAGATAATCTCAAAGCTACACTCGCAAAATCCGGAACAGAGGACGTAGAAAAGCTTTTGGGCGATATATCTTTCGAACGATTCGTACTATCGTTAGCCATTGCTAAGCACGATATGAAGGTCGATATTAATCTTCGGTGAGTGTCGCGACTTCTGCACCTCATGCGCTAACCATGCCACAACAGGTCTCTTTCTTTGGATCTTGTACAACCTGGCTTGACGCAGCCCCTCAAATTCATCTCGTCTGCTGAAATTAACTCCGTCCTCAAGGACCGACAAGATCTCCTCGTTATTGCTTACAAAAAAGTCCAGAAGGATCATCCAGAATTTGCTAGCGTCTTTGACAGCATTGATCAGATGGTCGATATCAAAATCTCTACATTCGTATTCCGCACCGCTCCCGAGCCAGTTATATCATTGTACGACTTTGTGATGTCAACCTTCATCTCTCAGAGTCCCCCGAAAAGAACACAGGAAGTCCAAATGATTGAAAATGTTCATCCTCAAGCAAAGGACGTCAGTGGCAAGATGCGAGTTATCGTCAAGCTTGCCAGCGTACAAGGTATAGTATGACATACATATTTGTGTCATTCAGTCATACCTGATCATTCCATATAGTGATCTTGGCCCACGACCTGCGTAATCTTGCAACACTTTCTTTGTCCACTGCAGATGTCACTGTTCTACTTCGTCCTAAGACTCTTCGAGTTACAGGCCGGCTGGGTAGCCTTGCCCTTAGCAATGATTCAAACGATTACGGCATACGCGAAGAATTCAATCATATAATCTCCATTGAGGGGCAGGACTTTGCCGAATTTCGATACCAAACTTTCGATCCCGACGAGGAATCATATCCGGGGTTCAAGACTTCACTAAGTCTCACTGCCGCATCAGTCAAACTTCACTTCCTCGAACAGCCTCTTCGTGATATCTATCATTTCGTTGTCAAACTTGCAAAGCTCAAAGGCCTCTATGATGCTGCGACTCAAGCTGCAGTTCAAACGGCGTCGACGATAGAGCGCATGCAATTCGAAATCACCATCAAAACTCCTATTCTTGTCTTTCCTTCAGATTCATCGAGTTCGCAGGATGCTCTCATTATGAAGTTAGGAGAAATCAGCGCTCGAAATACGTCGGATCCAACCGTGAACAAGATCACTGCCAGTCTTTCCGGGGTACAGCTCGTCTCGACTCTGCACATCAACCATCAGCCTTCTACTCTGAAGATGATCGAAAACATCGACGTAAATGCTGACATTGTTCAAACAACCAATGTAAACCATGAAAGTGACGAGTACCCGGACACTCGAGTCAGTTGTTTGATCTACTCATACTCATGCTCAACTCACATCCAGCGTCAGGTAACAATCAAAGTATCCGATGTAAGACTTCACCTTACTCAAGTGCAATATGGCCTACTTGTCCACTTGTCGCAATCAATTCCCAAGGTTTTTGCAATTGATACAGAGGAGACTCCGTCGCTCCCGACATCTACACACCCAGAAGAATCCAGTGGTCCTTTCCAAGAATCTTTGGTCGATCTAGCACCCGAAATCAAGATCGTTCCTTCTACGACCAGAAAACAAAATTGGACTACTCTCGATCTCGTCGTTTCAATCAACGTTATTAAACTACATCTCTACGATGCAGACGCAGCCTCGGAAAATAGCCTCAAAGACCATGGAATTGCAAAATTTGCGGTCAACAACAATTCGCTCCGGTTAAAGCTACTGTCCGACGGCTCAGGAGAAGCTCAAGTCATTCTACGCTCCTTTACAATGAATAACACCCGCCCGGGAAATACGAAGTTTCGTGAGATTATACCCGCCGCACAACACAATCGAAACCAATTCATGATCCTCTATACCATGACTGGTGGCTCAAACAGTGTCCTGGTTCTTTCTGTTGACTCGCCCAAAATCATATTTGCTGTCGATCCCATGTTTGCCTTGCTCACGTTCTTCACGAGCCCGTTTCCGTCACCGATGTCTCGTGATCATGGAGATTTTGCACCATCCACGCCAGTTGAAGCCACGCCTAACAGCCAGCTAGACTTCCGTGTAGACCTCCAAGACCTTTCTGTTAGTGTTCTCGAGAATGATGCAGATTCGAATTGCCAGTCTATCACCCTATCTGTGGGTCAAATACTCTTTTCGCAACAGGTAAGGCTCAATATTTCATTACCAGTGGCTTCTCAATACGTGTCTTCAAGGGTATTCTTGCACTTTCCGTGAAGCACCTGGGAATGTCGCTGATGCCAATGGGGAGATCTTCAGAAAGCGTCCGGTTTTTGGATGACGTCGACTTAACGGTCTCGTTGGACAGCAGGTCGTCTTTTTCTCAGCAAATGACAAGCATTGAAATCACAATGAAACCCATCGTCTTCCGAGCTTCCTATGGGGACCTCAGCATGATATCATCGATTGTCAATAGGGCTATCCTATTATATGGTTCTACTATTAGCCAGAGCTCTGTACAAGCCAGCACCGGATCATCAACTTCCCTTTCTAAGCCATCTGGACCTGTCCGCCGTCGTCAAATGCTTGGCAATGCCCGTGCGATGATGTCTAAAGAACAGGTGACAGTGTCAACAATGCACATTGGCTTGTACTCATGGGCGCTCTCCAGCTGACCGGTTCCTTCGATGGGTTTCGTTTCGTATTGATTAGTGATACAAACGAGCAGCCAATGTTACATCTAAAGATGAAGCCATTTATTATTGGCGCCAAAGATTGGTCAGGGGAGGTATGCTACGCTCGTTAGAGGTAATGTTGTTCAAGAAACTGAGTTAGTTTTGACAGTTGCAAGCCACAACGACTATGGCTATTCATATTACTTATTGGAACCTTACAAATTCTCATTGGGAACCTCGTACGTGAGCCTCGAAAATTCACGAGCAACTTGATCACCTATTTGCTTAGTGATCGACCCCTGGGCATTCACGATCAAGGTATGTATGTTGTCTTCCCCATTGTCTACAATCTCCGACCAAAATCAGGTCAGAAAAGACAGCGCGACTGCGGGAACTGCTATTGTATTGTCCGCTCGTGAGCGACTCGATGTCAACCTCAGCGCAACCTTTGCGCAATTGATCACCACGTCTCTAAAGCTATGGGGTAAGGAAGGCGAGCATGTGGTTCAGAAACCACGCGGCACCTATGCACCCTATCGTATTAGGAATCGGACTGGTTCGACGATTTTAGTCTGGTCTGATATGGAAAGTAGCCTGGACAACAAAGACCTAGGAGCTTCGAAAATTCTGAACGACCAGACTATTGAGTGGCGTTTCGATGACTGGAAGACGATGCGAGAGGTATGCTGATACCGTTTACCTAATAGTGTGTATGCTGAGAAAGAGTGCAGCATGTTTCTTCTTCTGGACAACACAGCATCGGCCTGCAATTCATCGGTAAATCATGGGACCGTCTGCGGAGCGTCCCTGTTGACCGTGAAGGAGAATTTGTTTTCTCTCTCCGCCCACGAACAAAATACCCAAGTCGTTTGCTTTGCGAGGTCAAGGTAGTTGACAATGTCAAAATTGTTACAATTCGGTCCACATACAAGGTCGAAAATCATACACTTTACCCTCTGGAGTTGACAGTTGTTGACGACTCAGGTCACCCTGTCTACTCTCTGGAGAAGATCGCCCCAGGGCAAGATTACCCACTTCCAATAGAAGCCGTCATGCAAAACAAAATCAGGATACAACCAGATCGTATGGTCTCGTTTTCATGCATATAGTGGCTGCTCACATGATCCTCAGAGGGCTTTGGTTACAAATGGTGTTCTTCCATTCGATTTGAGGACCTATTGGCACGAAAAAGTTTCACAATTAAATGTCCACACACTGAACCCGAGGAAGCGGCCTTTCGTTTCCAAGCTTGGGTGCAAACTGATCCCCAGGATGATGCCCTTGGGTGAGCAAAAATACCTAACGCAGCCGCATAGGCATATGCTTTCTGACCTTTTCAATAGGAGGATGCCGAGGATAAACCTCAAGCTCCGAGCTCCGTTAGAATTGGAAAACTTGTTGCCCTATAACGTGGAATATCGTATATACGACAAAAATACCGATCAGAATTGGCGCAGCTACCTGCGGAAGGGCGGTGTTATGCCGGTCCATTCAGTGGAGCTCAGCCATTTTGTTTTGCTCAATGTCGAAGTCCAAGACACTGGTGGGTAATTGGGTGTGGGGATATATTGGTTTACTAACTCTATCAGCAGTTTTCAAGCCAAGTGAATTTGCAATCATCAACACGGATGGGCATTCGGATTTCGACATCGAGAATAAACTGACATTGCAAGACCACAATAACAGAACACTGGACCTACGATTGAATTATGTGTAAGCAGTGTTTGTTTTGCTCTTTGCCTGTTCAAATACTGACAAGCCTCGAGACGGTATCCCGAGTCAGGTGGCGCATTTAAAATTCAGATATATTGTCCCTACATTGTCATTAACAAGACCGGCCTTCCGTTCTCCGTTAAATCTACTCGCTCTACTCGTGCTGGCTCTAAGGACGTAGCTGGGGAAATTCAGCCAGGTAAAAAAATATTTCTCCTCTTTTCACACTATTAACTTTGTGCATTTAGATGTACTATCGAAACCATTCCCTTTCCGTAGGGTCTTCGTGTTCAAAGATATTTCTGTATCTAATCCCTGCGATAGTGCTTTCACATCCCCACGAGAGTGGTCATGAATATATCTTCAAGATCGGCGACTCTGCTTGGTCGAAGGTTAGGAGGATTTCTGATCTTAATGGAAGTTTGACTAACGGCCCCTACAGATCGTCAGCGTGGAAGCCCCGGCGGCAGAAATGGCATTGGTCATCAACTCTCAGGAACAAAAAACCGATGAAGTGCACATTGGTTTGATATGGAGCGAAGGCCTCGGGAAGTATAAGCTATCGAAAGTCATAACTCTGGCCCCCAGATTCTTGATGAAAAATAATCTGACTGATGCTATTTCATTCCGTGAACATGGTGCTCCGCCTAGGGATCGATCTCTCATTCAACCAGGAGAGCGCAGGCCAATTCACATAATACGGACAGGAGAAGAGAAACTCTTTACGATAGCTTATCCGGGTTTAAATGCTCAATGGTAATCCATCCTCCCCAATAATGTTATAACAAACAATATTCGAACCATTGCACAGGTCACCCCCGATCAATGTTGAAGATATCGGGACCGTTTATTTCCGGTTACGTGCTCCGACCGATAAAGGAGGCGATACTGGGCTCATACGTTGCGACGTGCGGATCGATGGGTCTACGATATTTGTATCGTTTTCTTCGTCTGCGGAGTGGCCATTCTCCATTGAAAACGACAGTGATTACGCCGTCAAGCTATGCCAACAGGTGAATTGACGTTGCTTTATTGCCGAACCCCCGACGTCTCTACTTACATATCATTATCAAGAATCATGACCAGGAGGAGCAGCTCTCCGTCAAACCATACCCCACCTATACCATAGGTCAGCATAGCGCCATCACATATGCGTGGGACTACCCCGCAGAGAAAGACAAGAAAATCATCCTCACAATCAAGGATGCTCGTCGGATAATTGATATAATGGAAATCGGAAACTTGATACCTTTCAAGTTCAGTGTACGCGCAATCGCTGTTAATTCGATTCATCGCCCTTGACATAAAGTGTAGGATAACCAGAGGACAAAAGCCGTTTCTTTGGATGTTCGCGCTGACGGACACCAACAAGTGTTACGTATCACTGATTATAACCCGGAGCGCAGCGTTTATAGGCCTCGGGAACGAAGTAATTCACCCTCAATCACGCGCCAGGATACGATTTCTAGCACTTCTGATGCGTTTGAAGCTGTGGCAATACAAGTACCTCCGACACTCATCTTCACCGTAGACTTTGCCGGCATTGGAGTTTCACTCGTGAACAAAAGAGTAGTCGAAGTGCTCTATATACTTCTTGACAAGCTCAATGTCGAATACACCGATAGTAGTGTCGCACAGGCGTTCAACCTCTCTTGTGGCACGGTCCAGGTGGACAATCAACTTCACGATGCATTATATCCAGTTGTCATCCAGCCTACTCCTATCAGAAAAGAGGCAAGCGGCGTGGCGTCTCTTCCGACTGTACAAACCTCCATAGTTTGGTTAAAAGATCAAGGTGAGCTCGTTGTTATCCTGCGAACCCTGCTACTGTGTTTCACGAGGCCTACAGAGCATGGCGTGCTTTTTGTTAAATACTGCTCCATCTTACTGCAAGCCCTTACGATTGAGGCCGACGAAGATTTGTTGTTTGCGATCTACGAGCTATCCCAGGTTGAGGGTGCATCCTGGGAAGGAGGTGCAGACGAGTGAGTTTCACAGGTCGTACGATACATCATACGTGCTGACGTGTCCACAGTGTCTTGGTTCAGAACATAGACAGCATTCCAGACCCCATCAATGACTCAGTGGGACGAGAATTATACTTTGAAATTTTGGAACTTCAACCTATCAAGCTTTCGTTATCCTTCATGCGCACGGAAAGAGTCAGCAGCGAAGAAAAGTTCGTGTTCCTCAAACCTGTTCCATCAATTAATCTGATTCCCGTATTGCGTGTTCAGATTAAGTATTCGGAATCCTCTGGCTGTAGTGGTCAACGCCCTTACAATGACTGTGGGAAACGTCAATGACGCACCTCTCGAGCTGAACGCCTTGGGTATCAAAGACATGCGATTGACAATGCCAGAACTTCAAACTCGCATTACATATCATTATCGTCAGGACATCCTACGACAACTTTACCGAATCTTAGGATCAGCAGATTTCATCGGCAATCCGGTCGGTCTCTTTACCAATGTCAGCTCTGGCGTTGCGGATATATTCTACGAACCATTCCACGGCGTTGTAATGCATGGGAATAAGGAGTTGGGCATTGGTATAGCGAAGGTCGGTGTCTTATCCCTTCACCCTCTGCCAAGTTTTGACGCGAAACAGGGAGCAGCAAGTTTTTTAAAGAAGACCGTCTTTGGTCTGAGTGACAGCGTGACCAAATTTACAAGCAGTGTTGGAAAGGGTACGTAGGACAGATAGTTGCACAGGACACAAATTTATTTTTTCTTGTGACTCAGGGTTATCTGTAGCTACATTTGACTCCGAATACCAAGCACGGAGAAGGATGGCTCAACGTAGGAATAAGCCTAGACATGCCATGTATGTGGGCTTTACGTTAACGAAATTCGTTGCTGATCACCTGTATCCAGCTACGGAGTCGCAGCTGGAGGTGAAGCACTGGCAAGCAGTGTAACCAGCGCGATGGAAGGTGTCTTGGTCAGTCATTTGGTTCTCCATAGAAACTGTGATCTCACCATTAGAAAATTTAGATGAAGCCCATCGAGGGAGCCAGTACTGAAGGCGCCATCGGATTTTTCAAAGGGGTAGGCAAAGGCTTGGCTGGGTGTGTATCTGTGCCACCCTGTTTGATGACGTCTAATAAAATTTGCAGAGTTGTGACCAAGCCAGTCATCGGTTTCTTCGATTTAGCTTCCAATGTATCTGAAGGTGATGAAAGCGAGCTGACCTGTGAATAATTTCGTTGCTTAATGCGAGATTGACAGGTATTCGAAATACTACCACTGTTTTTGATAGCCCAGGCCGCGAACGTATCAGACTGGTAGTTCTATCTCCTTCCATGGGATCAGATAATTTCGACTGACTTACATTGAAAGCCACGTCATGTATCAGCAGACGGAGTGTTACGCGTAAGCCAGTTTGTTTTCAATTTATCTTAACTGCTGAGCTTTTTTAAGCCGTTCTCTGCTCGCGAAGCGCTGGGCCAATATTGGATGAAGGACCTTGGTGGCGGTGCATATAGGCACGAATCATATGTTGCACATATTCGTAAGTCGAATACTAGAAATAAGTTTTGGACACAGTCGTTCAACTTTGAAATCCAGATTCCACGGGGGATGACAGTGTCATTCTTCTCACAACTTCAAGAGTGATGTTGTTCTGGTCAAAGAACCTGCGACTTGACTGGGAGCTTCCATTTACAGAAGTACAAGGGGTTACTGTGGAAGACACAGGAATTCGCTTTGCTCACAAAGCTGGCAACGAAAACGACAAATTCGCCTTCATTCCTGACAAGGGCTCTCAATCTTGGTTTTTTGACCGCGTTGCTACTGTGGTAAAAGCTTTCAACGCAAGGAAGAGAATGGATTCCTGACTACGAGTGACCTAATCACCATGATATCAAATAATTGTGTTAATCAAGAGTGTATACATAGATGCATCCAAATATGACCAGCTGGCTGAACATATATGATAGGGGGTAAAAGACGGATGTAACTAATTGAACAATGACTTTAATCCATCCTAAGCTTCTTGAAGAGGAACAAATCGGAATTCTAAAGATAAGGACCGGAAAGTGGGTATAAGAAAGGAATGGACGGGCATGCAGATTAAGGTGTAGAACTCCCGCTGAGCGAGGAAGAGCCGGTACGGGGATTAGTGGTGGTTGCTGAACTCAGGGCACGTTGTCGGGGATTGATCGAATAAGAGGATGGTTTGCGATTAAGCTCGCCTGTGAGGCTGTCTTCCAAAGTTATCACCTTGTCGTCATTCACGTCCTCGTTTTGTTCGTTGTCGAAACTGCCATAGCTACCGCGAGGGCTCGTTGAGTAGGCACTTTGGAAATCTGTGTCCGAGTCGTCTGTTGCAGCGGTTGCAGAGGCAGGTGTGAGGGAAGGTACAGGTTCATAGACATGAGATGGCCGCATGGAAGCTGGAGGATGATTGATTTCGATATCCTGGGGTGGCTCTGGTGTGCTCTGTTCGCCCTGATTAGGGAATGTGCGGCGAGTTGGAGTATCATTGCTTTGTTCTGAAGGAGCAACGAGTAATGAACGAGAATAAATGACGGTCCCTTCATCTGTATGGCCGCTTGTTCCGGTCTGCGTTGAGGACGTGGTTCCACTTCTTGTCCTACTCTTGCTCATGGGCTTTGATCGATTGCCTTTCGGGGTACGTGAATGGATCGCAGGTACATCGGATGATTCATCTCCGCTTCCATAGTGGACTGCCGCACTTCTTTCCACAGGGCGACGGTCACTAGCCAGTGCACTCTCCAGCTAATGCTTTTGCGTGAGCAATTAAACCAATGGATCATCCAATAAGCAGCACCTTTTGTTCAATCTCCAAAACTTTCTGAGCGATGTTGTCGCTCTTGAGACTGATTCCTTCGTCCACAGCCGTCATACCATCCTGAGGCATGTCGACCTCAGATGCTGAGAATCTTTTCTTTTTGCTAGGTGTTAAGGTTTCGTCAACCTCGGGGATTGTCTCCTTCTCTGCCTTTTGCACCAAGGCCACATCAGCATCCTCATTCTCACCGTAAGACTCTGCTAAAGTTTCTTCTGTGCCAAAGGAACGCAACAGGCGCGTTTTCGTTGTCGCATCGCTCGAGCGATGGGAGCGAGACGGACCGGAAGTAGATGATAAACGGCTGCTGGGGCGACTATTTGGCCGTGAGCTCGCATAATCGGATTCATCGATGTCGACAGCCATAGAAGCCAGTGCTCTCTCAATCTGTGCTTCCACTTCGGCAACCATCTCAGCTCGTTCTTGTTCCATTTTTTCCATGGTCTCTCTCATACGCTCTAGCTCGAGGACAGCTTCTTTATGAGCCAACTCTGTGTCTCTTAGTTCTAGAAGGGGGTCACATCAGTTGTTTACACAAGTCATTTTAGCGCAACATACGGGTTTGGAGTTTAGTCTTCTCGACAGCAGTCAGGGTGACAAGACCTGACAAACGTTTCGTTTCGCGTTGTTCCTTATTGATCTTTGTTCGAAGTTGATTGGCCTCCGCGCTGAGCTTCTCGGCATACTGCTCAAATGTGACAAATTTATCCCTCCACAGATCTGACTCAGTCATTAAAAAGTTGAGTCGGCGAGAAAGTCGCCCGATTTTGGTTTCCAGATCATCACGGGCATCAACAAAGGCGGTCGCGCGTTTTCGAATAGAAAGCTGAATAAGTTGCTCGGCTGCAGTCAATTGAGGTGGCCTCTTGACAGTGCCAAACATGCTAATTCGTTTTAAGAGCGAGGGTTTTTTGTACTATCAAAAGTTGACCATCAGAAGAGCTTCAGTACTCCCAAGTTTAAACCTTACTCTGTCCTGTAAAACAGCATCAAATGCTTGGATAATGCGAGTGGAGTGCCACCATTCCGGTGGTTTGATTTGTTCAGCCACAGCCGCAGATGACGCGCCTCGTTTCGCTTGTATCTTGCAGACGGGCCTGAAACGCCCTGCAGGAAAAGCCTCTTTGAACTCGCTACATAATCGTTGAATGAATAGATCAGAGAGATTTGAAAGAAGGGTTACCTTGGAACAGAATGGTCGGGATGATAATGCGACTCGAAAGCAGCCAACAACCTTTGTCTGTATTTGTCCCGTTGTTGCTTCACGGAAACTACACCTGCAGGAGGAGATGGGCAGCTCCTGCGTGCATACTTGAGCAGCAGTGTCAGAAGGAATACAGAGCACGTACAAATAGTTTATATCCCTGGAAGGAAAATCAAAAAGGGAGAAATCTATTGAGCATGAACCGCAACAACCGAATAGATCGATACGTACAGATCACAAACGCAAACTTCGGGGGCCGGTCGAATGCTATATCTTGCCTCAGTTGCAAGGCCCATGATCCAGGGGCCAGGATCGTCGATATATATCTTGGCATCGCGAGAGTGAACTGCAGGAAGAGATATACCATTCCAACCTCGTAGCTCTACGAGATATTTGATCGTGCATACGGCAATCTAAACAAGTAAATCGAATGATACACCAAGACATGGACAAAACACATACTCCGAGCATTGCAGGGTGTCGAGAGAAGAAGAGAACGCGGCCAGTCGGCGCCAAAGCAATCTGAGAGGGTGTGCGGAGGTCAGGGCGATGCCAAATATTCTCCAATGGGAAATCACCTCGCAGATGGTTAGAATGTTGTCAATGTTGAGGCATTTGAATAGCGGCCACATAGTAAAATTAATGTCCACGAGACCACGACCAAAGTCAAGGCCACCGGGGAAGCGGGCTATGACCTCCAGATTAGAGTCGCTGCCGTCGCTTTTGGGGCTCGCATCAAGCTTGATGAGATCACCGGCACGGGGAGCAGGGTGAGCAAGGATTTTTGATATCTGCAGAGTATGCGACTGAACATCTTTAGAAAAACGCGCCCAAGATAGAGTAAGGTAGTCGCGCATCAAGTCATAAACTGGGTGACGCGAAACAAGTGCTGTAGATAGGGATTCAGCCAAGTCAACAATTGATTTGGGACAGAATTAGTTTTTACTCAGCGCGTAAGGTAGCCAGAAAACCGTGTCTCCTGGCAAGAATAATGTGCTTTCCCCTGGACCATGTCCCACGGTGCTTGCCACTTCAAAATCACTCTCGCTCATAGCGCCATCAGCTTCGGTCTCTGCACCGTCAGTCTCAGCGTCAACCCATGGTCCACGGGAATTCCTTTTTGCTGTGCGTCTGGCCTGAGAAGTGGGGTCGGGCCCATCGCTTGTCGACCCGGACACTTCAGCACGCAGATTCTTGAGGCGAGAGGCGACGATCGATTGGGCGGACTCCTTCCGCGAACGCCCTGCTTCCAAGGTACGACGGATTGCGGTGCTCCGTTCTGCATCAGCGTGAGACCAGACCGTCAGGCACACGCCATGGTACGTGATTGTACTAGATGTAGAGGGGTTAATGTCACCCTTTGCCGCAACAGCGGCGTTGGAGTGGGAGCTGTGACCCAAAAGGCTGGGAGGGCCGAGATAGGCAGAGGAGGGCCGTGCGAAGGGATCATCAGTGTATGGATAGGCAAAAGTAGCTGCAGAAGATCTGTTGTCTGTGCTGGATAGGACCGATGCCCGAAGAAGGTCTCCGGACGGTGTGGGTGCAAGTGGTGTGCTGGGAGCTGGGAGTGTAAAGGTAAATGTATGAATGGTAGAAGCGGGCTGGAGAGTGGACGCGATGACTTCCACTTCCCGAGTAAAAGAGAGCTGTGGAAATTTTCTACATGTAAAACCACACAAGGATGCGGTGATTATGGGGGAAAAAACTCACTTTGAGTGCCTTGGAAAGCATTTTGCCAACTTCTTGTTTAGTAAGAGCTCCAGCTCCCTTCATGACCTCCTCGCCTTTCCCCCTCCTTTTTTTCTTGCCGCCACCAGCTCCGGGGCTGACGGTACTACCGAGAACTTCTGGCCTCCACCAACGACTGACAGCCCCCTCGCTGTGATGCAACCCGAGGACGGAGTCTGGATCAGCGAGAGTCCAGGTATGAGGGGATTTTGGGAGGCCAGATACGACATAAAGAGATGTGAGGGGGAGGGTGGGTACGAAAGAGGCCATGGGTGAGGGGTCGCGCATGGAGCGAGTAGAAACGATTGAATTGCGCGCAGAGGCTGGGATTGGCTCCATGCTTCTCCGGTGTTTGATGCCGAGAATACGGGATGCCTTATCGGTGCGATGGGAAGAAGAAAAAGAATTAACAGGACTGGAGTCCTTGGGTGCGGTAATGGTAATGTAGTCGAGCTCGTCGGCGAGGGCGTCGTCAATAGAAGGGGTGGCGTTGATGGTTGATAAGTTGGTATTGTTGTTTTGCACGGAAATATTTATGATAGGTGTGCCTGAGGAAGTGGTAACACGGCTGGAAGCATTAGAAATGGACCTCGGGGAGAAAGTCGGACGGGGCTGCGGGTTGTCAACGAGGGACTGGTCGGACAAACGCGACTTGAGGAGTCTGTCCGGGACGACGGGGCTGGCAGCGACGGCGGCGACGGGGACGCCTGGAGGACGACGCCCGAGAGCCATTGTGGGAAGGAAAGGAATGTGGGGGGCCGGGAAGGGCGCAGACGAAACATTTAGCGTTCATTTACTTTTTATATCAGGCGCGCTATATT